>OY735231.1:36028336-36128336 GCA_963457665.1 Thysanoteuthis rhombus | reverse complement strand
CGGCTTCACCCCATTGTTATGGAACGGCAGACAATTTTGCTTTTTAAGAAAAATAAATTATTGGGTTAATTTTGTTGCTGTTTTCATTATAACCATTCCATTTGTATCCGGGTTTGGTGTCTTCTACATCAATTGGTTGACTAGCCTGATGCCGTAACATTTGTGCTACCAAATCCTGGTTCTTCTTTAAATGCCAAATTGTTTTTCTAAGAGTTCAGCTGAGTTTACTTCATATGTTAAGCATAAAATCCGCAGTGCAACTTATGCAAAAAATGTGGTATTTATTATGATTATGACGACCTCATGCTGATGGGGAGGAAACGTGTCGGCTCACCAGACCTTCAGTTAAGCACAATGAATTTCTGAAGGGGAATGTCAAGTTCTGCATTTGACGAAAATACGATGAGAAATAAGGAATAAGAAGCTTGAAGATGATTGTTAAGTTACGCCTGATTAATGTATTTTGGTAAATCAAATGCTTTTGTCTTGACGCTGAATTTTGTAGAATTTCAGTCGGCTTACCGCCAATCTTCGTTGAATAATTCCAGACTGTCTAAGCATCTTTATAAGCCAATCAACCCGGGGAATAAGTTTAATTATGTACTAATCATCCAGTATCGTCCTATTTTTTACCACCTCTCATTGATACAACATTGGACTATTAACCAAATAAACGCTACAGAAAAAATGTACTAAAAACGAGTAAAATAGTAGTCAAATGAATTTAGATATACAGGCATAAGACAGATTCTCAAGCAACGGATAGTCCGGCATCTCCTTTGGTCCGGATTAAATTACAAATTCTTTGTACTGCATTTGTTTAATCTTATACCTGTAACTGCTTCATTTACATTTATAAATTGCATCAATTATATCAATGTACTACATTTAACCATCTAATTCATGTTTGATATTTGTTTAATTTTCTAAATGCCCTGATGTTTTAAAGATATGGGGTCTTCATTATCAGTGGATCAGAGGTATATTGTGAATTATCATTACGTAACCTCTGTTGATCCGGTAGGATAGATGATCTGACACTGTTCTAGAACAGCGTTGACAACAATATGACATTGGCTCGGAAGAGTGGGAACTATTCTGTATCTTTTATTCAAAACAAGTATCACATTCAAAGACTAGCTTGGCTACCCAGCGATGCCAGGGAAAAAACTCTAAATCTAATGAACCACACCGGAAAACAAATATTTTAAAAAGATTTCATGAAATCAAATAAGGGGTGTTGGAGGATGCGTTCGCATGCAACCCATCCTCAACGGTCGGGGCAGTAAACATACCCGGGAAGACCCATGCAGGCCAGCGAACGAACTCAAGTAGACCTGCGTATCCAATCCTAACACTCAAAAAATAATTAATCTCTCAATATGACGTCAGTACTTCATACCTTAAAGCGGACGGTTGTATTTAAATTGTGACATGTTTTATTGTGCGTTTGAGTTTGGATTAGAGTTAAATATTGCTTACAATGTTTTGCTCTTAGAAAAGGTTGTTTTATTGTGCGACCCCTTTAAAGAAAAACTCTGCCGAACTGATATAAACACTGAGAGAAAGATAAATACGCATGCATGGTTACCTATAACAGATGAAAAGTAATGGTGCAGTTTAGCATTAAAACTACATTGTGAATAGGAAACCCCACTTATAGAAAACTTTAAATATTTCCTTTCTCAAACTGACAAATTGTCGGAAAGTTTAATTAACTAATAGGTTTAAATCCCTTCAAATAAAAAGAAGAAAAAAATCAAAAGGAAGAAAAGCAAAATTTTCTCCATCGGGTTATAAACTTAGTCTGCCGATTGTATTTACTTCATTTGTAAACACTGGTGTGTGGTGTTTTTTAATGATTTCTCAACCGATAAGATTAGTTTTTTCAAGTGAGCGCGAACGGAGACCCAGCACAAATTTTCTTTTGTAAAATTCGACCTAAAAAATGCATGCTGTAGTTAAATCTAGACTTGTTGATTCCAAATATGCCTTTGTTTTTCCCCTGTGATACATAGTTCTTGCTTTTTTCGAGCATAGACAAACATATACTTCAGTACTTATTGAGGCGGTAAAATTGCGCAAGATTTCCAATGAAGAATGGGAGGTGGAGGACAAGTTTAGCATTACACCTACAATGTAAGTAGAACCTCCCATTAAAACATGAACATATAAAACTGAGAAGGTTTAAAGGTCAAATAGTTTGAGTTTTATTTCATGTATCAAAATCCAATATGTTTTGAGAAGATCCTAAATAAAAAAAAAAGCAAACACTCACGCACATAAAATGATATTTTCCGACAGACTTGTTTTCTGAGACTGCGAACACAGATTCCATAGAAATCGGTTATTCTCTTTTGCAAAAATCCGACTTGAAGATGTGTTGGTAATTTGAGACCTGGCAATTTCAGACATGTTTTTGTTTCTATTCCGTGATGCGTACTTCAAGATATCTTAGAGTATAAATGGATTTTAGAACTTGGAAATGTAGAGGAAAATCAACGAAAATGAAGCTCATAGACTCTAAGCTATAACCTAACTTCGCCACCACAGTCAATAATTGACCACTTCTCATCTTGTTCATTCACTGTCCGTGTATGCACAGTTGTCTCTAAAGCAGTCAATTATATTATTAAGAAATGGATACATAATCCTACAATATTTATGAATGCGTTATATTATTTGAAATTCCATTTGAAATGACCCTCTGCTGTTACACGGAGAATGACTCACTCGGCCTAGACAGTGTAAATAAAATAAACAATTAGAGAAAAATGGGGCTGCCGCAGGAATCAAACTTAAGGCCGAAAAGGAAGCAATTATTTGAGACTTTGATGTTTCGTCAGGCAGTTTAGCTTGGTTAAGAGCGGCACTCTAAAAACTTAGTCGTGCATGGTTTATAAGTACAAACTATTTCGCTTTAAAGAGTCTAATATTGGAAATAATAAATATTCCACAGATTCACACAAACGCACATACACACACATATATATTGTGTAGAGTAAGAGGGTTCCTTTGGTTTATGAGGCAAAGATATTAAACACATTTTCCAACATAAACATTATAGTCCAGTCAAATAAGAGTTGTACTTGGATGTAAATACACCATCAGCAATTCCAGCATAAAAAATGTTCAGTATCTGATCTAAAATAACAGAAAAAAAACTCAAGATTTGAATGTTTGGAGGAAAAAAATTACAGCAGATTCAAAATTGTAAAATGCTTAGTCAGTCAGTTTTGGCCGTTAAGTCAAAACAAAACAAATGACGATCCAAATGTCATATAAGACCAAATTGATAATTCAATTAAAAAAATATGACATTATAGTCTACCGGAATGTGGAATTTAAAATTGTTTTGTGTAGAATCTTGTCAACCACGTTGATTTATATCAAAAAGACATACAGATTAGGAAAAATGGCCACCATTTTTTGTATGCGTCTCAAGGGTGGCCATTTTGAAATTCACAAGTAGGAAACTCCCTCTAACACCGCTGGATACACAACACCACTGGCTTTTAATATGGTACATGATGGTTTATCTTACTTAAAATCTCTTGCATTCTACGTTGTCGTCAAGTATCCAAATTGTCATTGACCATCACAAATTATTTAAAAGACGGAACATTTGAATACAACCCAGTAAGTTTTTTACTCAATTGAACGTAATACATCAAAAACAAATAACATAGCCAAGTTGGTGGTAATGGTCTACAATGCTTGGTCTGGATATATTGAATATGTTGGGTCGAAGTGGTCAGCCGGAAATCTCCAGCACAAAACTTCACAAATCCACTTTTGAAACGTTTAATTATTCACAGTATCCTCTCCATACACGGAACATTTTTAGCACTGCATTCTATTCGTTAATAAGAATGGGAAAAAGCAAAAAATGCGGAAAATGTTGTTTATTTTCTCCAATATTAGTATCAATAAACAAAAATACGCCCATCTTGAGATTGTAAAAAATGCACGCTGACATCATAGCTATCATAATACAATTTTAAGCAGTGTTTTTGGATTAAGTTTGTTAGAAGTGCGTGAGTGTGTACTTGAATAAACGTTTTGATCAGCAAATTTCTAACATAGATCAAGTGGCAGCTTCTCCGATGAATCCAAACTCAGAGACATTATGTTACACTAAGAACTACCTTTCACCAAACTGCAATCAGCGTATTACTAATTCATATCTTTGGTTCCAGAGAGGTCAACTACAGGATGTACCATAGATTTACATAGAAAACGCAATTGACTCTATTTTGAAATGATGTTTTCGTCATCTATCAATATACGCCTATCAGTAAAGCCTGTATAATCCTCGCCGCTATCTTATGAACCCTTCATCTAAGCTTATGCACTTCAATTCAAACACTAGCATCATTTGGAATGATTTCAAGAACTTGTTAATCCCTGAGGAAAATGCACATGAATATTTGACTTTCCTTCGAGATGAGTTCTTACATAAGAAACAACTACGGTTGTTTCAGCGGAAAAAGTATATTTTTTCTAATGGTAGGTGAGAGATGTGTGATTCAGGAAAATTGTTACATTTAAGAGAACGAGAGTGAGAGACAGACAGACATAGTCCATTGATCGTCATCATTATCCTTATGGCGTCCGCCGTTAGCCATATATCTTCCCTGGGATCCACCAGACCTCTCTCTTAAGGGTGTCGCGGAGCCAAAACTTTCTGAACTTGTCTATTTCGTCACACCATCTTATACTTTGCCAGTCATAGTTTTGCAGATAAACTCTGGAATCTGCGTTGTGAGTCGTGATGTCCATCAGTTGTCCTCTATTCTTGAAGCATATCCAGCCCATCACTATTTGAGATTTCTAATGTATTCTATGATATCCCTGACTCTTTCTCTAATATACTGTGCTGTTCTGTGACCCCTCTATGTTATATTGAGCATAATTCTCTCATGTGCATGCTGTATAGTTCTCCGTTTGGGGGTCAATCTTTTGGTTAGGTTCCATGTTTCTGCTCTGAAGATGACTACCGGAAGGATGCATTGGTTGTAGACTGTTCCTTTTAAAACTAATAGGATTTTCTTGCTCCACCGGAAGCTTGTCAACCTACAGTGATTCTATTGATTTCTTTCCCTTTTAAGGGTTTCATAGAGATTCATTGTCCTAGGTAAGTGCAGTGGTCTACTTATTTTAGATCTGCATTTGCGATTTAGATTTTCGTGTCATTGTCCTCAACACGTTTGTTGTTCATGACAATTTTTTCTAGTATATGACATTTGTTTTAAACCACACTGTTCATTATATAAATATAAAAGAAATTCTGTATATTTTTTTCGGGAGTTCTTCACAGTGAGATGACAGGGGCTACATCTGTACCAACAATGATGAAAATAATGAGGTTGTGATGCGGCGTGAGTAATTAAATCTTCGAAAAGATATTTATTCTGGAAAATATTTTTTCTAACCTGAAGCAAACTTATCTGCATTATGATAATTGAGATAATAAGATAACCAATTAGTGTTTTTTTTTACCGTCACTTAACGAAATATTTTATTTTTTTTAAGCCCGAAGGAATTATTCAATTCTTGAAAATCACGGTATAACAGTCCAGCAATAGCAGTAATTGCCGCTTTCGTATACTAGAAACCATCAACCAAAACTGTCACCAAAACTATCAACAAAGGTTTCTTGAGTTTCTAAATTGATCTGGCTGTCTGGCTGGCTAGTCACGTATCACGCATAAAGGCTGCATCAATGGAGCTACCGGGCTGAAAATTCAAGTATTTACTCCCTATTAAGTCTACAAAAATATATGTTTCTTTCTTTAAAAAATCCTCTTCTGAGTAGCTTTTTAGTGGGAGATTGAGTTGCAATGTTAATTTATGCTAAATTGATCCATTAGTTTATATCATGCTTGATTTAAAAAAAAATTCCGAATTTTTTTAGTGATCACTTGTCAACAAAAGGCGAGAGCAGTAACTTATTCATTGATCACCCCTTTTTAATCTTTTTTTATTTGATCACCTCAAACACAGCATGTTGCCAAAAGACATTGGTCACTTGACAGTGTCTACTGAGTGACGAATCAGACCTATCTTTTCTTAGGCTCTGTCGTAGTTTTACCTAATTCACCACAGTGCATCATCCTTAGGCGATGTGTATATTCACAAGGCTTATCAATCTTCCTTCTTGTGTCAAATAAGTATTCATTTGTGTTATCTCTAAATTACCTTGAATTTTAGAATCTTTCCTCTGGCTGGATGCTGGGCTAAATTCTGTTGATCCAACCGAGAACATTAAAAGTACTTTCCGTTAGGTCAAAGAATTAATTTTTGTTTGAATTCCTGCGAGGATCGTGGTAAAATGCAAGAAGCAATGGGAAGCAACGTGAAAATGAAGTAAAGATATCAGTAATTACCAGTTGCAATTATTCCAATCAATGGATAAGTATAACCCTGTTAGGAACTGTCAACCGATACTGCCAGAAAAACTGCCATCAGAACTGTTCATGTTTTTTTTTCAGTTTTTAAGTTGGTCTGGCTAGCAATGAGTATCAATGAGTATCAATGGTAAAAGACAATTCAAACATTCACTCCTTATGTCTGAAAAAACGTTTTTTTCCGGTTTTTTCTAAAATTCTCTTCATCGATAGGTCTTTAGTAGGGGTTTAGATTTGCAATGAAAAACCATGCTGAATAGGTCCCTCAGTTTGTGTCCGGCAGCTGAGAGAATTAACTTATTTATCTATCATCTTTTTTTGCATTTTCCCTGATTTATTTTATTGATTACCCTATTACAGCATGCTGCCAAAAGACGTTAATCCCGTGACAGTTTCTATTGAATGACTAAGTAGACCTGTATTCTTTATCTATGTGCGTATAAAATCTTTTTACACCTCTTTTCTTGTCATCGCTTCTCTTATTCAATCCCAACGATTTCTGAGGTGTTCTAAGGTGTTGTTGATATTATTGATTTTTTGGGGATAAATTTCTCTGTTTTTAATGTTTATTCAAGCTCATCCAGTGTCTTGGAAGTTGTGAGTTCAACTCCTAGCTTTGATAATCCTGAAATGAACACTGGCTCAGTGAACTGGCAAGTCGGCATCATGACGAAGAATAGTAATTCAGTAATTCCTTAGACAGGATCCCAGAAATAACTATAGGAATGAGAACATAGCTTCGCTGTCGAAATAAAAGGATATATTCTACAGTCCCTGAAGGTAACTGAATGTGATAGACAACTGAAGAAAGTGGGGATAGGTAGAAACATTATGAAAAAGCCAACAGAGACAAAAGAAATGTCCCGAGAGAATAATATATTCAAGAAAGGATTTTTTAACAAATGATTTGTTTTAAAAGTCTTTTTCAAATATTGATTTGCTGAACCATCGGCCACATCACCTAACTGTTACTGTGAAATTAATACACTTATATGTAAGACGGTTCTTTGAACCATAGAGAGGGATCATGGTTCATCCATGCATCAATTGGCAATGCCAGATGATTACGAAAAATGGTTTCCAACTCATTAAATTCAAAAATAGTCCCTTGCATTCTGTTTGCCATGTATAAATATCCCTTGCTAAATAGTTTGAAGAAGTTGCCTCATTGTATATAAAACTAACACGGGTCAAAATACGTAAATTACGTTGAAGCAACTCAAATCTATTGGACAGAAACACGTATTATGAGTGAGTAGAACGAGAATTTTATAGAATCATAAATTAATATAAGATATGAAACGGACCCTTCAAATTTCTCAAAGGGTGGCTTGTCCCCACACATCTATGATTGGCATCTATGATTGGCATCTATGATTGGCATCTATGATTTACACGAAGTCGGTGCAAATATCGTGCTGGATAACCCGAAAACCTGATGGACTGGACTCATTTTTTCAAGTTCAGATAGTCCTGATTTTTCTGTTACAGGACTCTTACCGCACATTTCAGTGGCGCCAACCCCTGCCCAGCAACTGAATTCTAGTTCCTCTCTTTCGTCCTAAAATTGACTCAACCTCCTACACAAGCAATGTAAACGTAACGATGGATGAATAGAAAAACACAAATCATGTAATTCAATCAATTTTATTTCAAAATGGATAAAGCAAATGATATAAGTGGAATGATTCTTTTAGGCCACGAGGGTCTACAGTATATACATGAAAAAAAATCTTCTAAGGCTGCATTCTCAGTTCCATGTCTGCCTTATCTTTTCGATCCCCAAGTTGTCCAGTTCATTACAATGAAAAAGTCGATATTTTGAAATCCATATTAAATTGTGCAATGTTGAGATGAAATACAAAGTATCAATTTGGATCGGGTCTTTGTCACACACATATACGATTCGGCAACAATAACGAATGATGATTTCTTCTTTATGACAGGGCCCAATTTCCTGCCGTGGAGCAAGTGTGAGAGATCTGCTCTCACAGATCATGAATCGTGACTACAGTGATTACTAGCGTTACGTATCAATGTAATCTCATGATAGACTTGGATCTGTCCAAGTGGATTCATTCAAAGCAATATAATTCATAAATCACTTCGTGAAGATTTGAATATTCATATAAAGAAAACGGTAAGCTTTTATTACTCAGTTTTCTTTTCTTAAATATCTATGCTTTTATCGTGTAAAAATAAATTATTTGAAGAAAATCGTTTTGTGGTACAAGATAGTCGTATAAAATTTTAGGGATATCTTGAAATGTTGTGTGGCGCTAAAAAAATTGCTGTCAAAGGTTAACGACGATTAAGCATTCGATATGTCCATATTTTTTTGGAGGAAAAATAAAGTGCATTCTTACAGTATCGAGAAAAACAAATAAATACATATGAATCGCAAAGGTTGAAGCAGGTGTGAAAGTGTTAGAGACGAAAAGTCAAGAGTACATTATCTTGCACTCCCCTATATACATATATATATATATATATATATATATATATATATATATATATATATATATATATATATATATATATATATATATATATGTAAGTGTGTGTGTGTGTGTGTGTGTGTTTAGGTAAATAGATGGATGGATAGATAGATAGTTCGATACGGAGTGCTCTCCAATATATATATATATATATATATATATATATATATATATATGTATATATATATTGAAGCACCAATTGAATGAAACAATAGAAACTATATCTCAGTTCAGATAATTAGAGTGAGATTTTTTTCTTCTCGGGCGAATTTCACAAGATCTTGGATAAAGCTTCACGCGTGCATACAGCCATACACACATGCATGTACATACACACACACACACAAACACACACACACACACACACAGAGGAGGGCAGGATTCGGTCGGTTCAACATTGTATAAACGATATGCCAAGGTTCATTCATTTGTCGGGTGATTTTTTCTTGATCTAATTTCCCAAAATTCTAAAGAGCACTCCGTATCTATCTACTATATATATATATATATATATATATATATATATATATATATATATATATATATATATAGATATATATACATATATATGTATGTATTTATGTATGTATATATATATATACATGTATGTATATATATACATATATATATACACATATATATATGTATGTATATATATATATGTATATATATATGTGTGTGTGTGTGTATGTGTGCATTCGTGTATATGTGTGTGTTTCAGTAGACCAGCGGAAAATAGAAAAATAATTGTACTTGTTTTTAGCAATTAGTTATTTTTTCGGTCCATTTTTAGTTCTCAAATACTTTCTTCTGGTTCTGAAAAATTGAAAGTACGCCAGTAATCTCCTGGTCTCTCTAAATCTCCGAAAAAATACCAAATTCATAGTCTGGTCCCAAGGGTTTGGGATATGAGATAGTATGCCTTCATAGAAAAGATCGGATTAGCTCATGCCATTAAAAAAAATATATCAAAATCTACGAATCGAGGTCCATTAAATCTTAGGCTCAGTATGAATTAGAGTTCAGTAATACACATGGCCCAAAACGAAAAAAAAGTTTTGATCATGACAAACTACCCTAAAAATGTTGGAACATACGGATTGCACATTGCTCTGAATTGATACGGTGAGAACTTTGCACGGTATAGTAATTGATCGTAAGTCATGGCCCTGTACATGTAGTTCATATACGGTTGGCTACTCATGCCGTACAATCGGTGGGGATGCATCGTTGCACCCCGTCCGATGGTCACAAGAAAGAGTTGGGCGCCATCTTGTTTAAGGTTGTCAGCCTCTTTTTCTAATTCTGGTGTTATTGCGGTCAATGACTGGTCAATGAAAAGGACACCGACTTGTTTTCCTGTTCGTCCATTCTGGTCATTCAGTTGGCTTTGTACTTTGAGGTTTTTCCTCATCTGTCTCACCACGTCGACCAGACTGGGTAGACCCCGTCCAGTCACGTTGTAGAAGTTATTCGCTCCGGTTTCATTCATTAAAGAAGATATCGGAAGATTCATGTCTGTTGGGCAAAAGGCGTAGGATACAACTCCGTAATTTCCGTATATTGTGTACGGAAGTAAAGTATTGATAAATTGATGGATTATATTGGCTCGATAAGCGCCCAAGGAAAGCAGGTCAAAACCGTAACTGACAGAACCTGGAAAATAATAATAATAATAATAATAATAATAATATCTCTATTATTGTTCGGACTATCCTCATCTTGGTTGTTTTTTCATACTACGTTTTGGCTGTTGCACTCTACGGACTCCATCAGGTATCATCTGGTAGGTGTGGGGAAGTAACGAACCGAACCCTTTATTTCGTTACTTCCCCACACCTACCAGATGATACCTGATGAAGGCCGTAGAGTACAATGGCCGAAACGTTGTATGGAAAACAACCAAGATGAGGATAGTCCGAACAATAATAGAGATAATGATAATACCTCATCTCAAAAATTCAGAGAAACAATAATTATAATAATGATAATAATAATACTAATGATGATGATGATGATGGTAATAAGGATAATGATAATAATAATAATAATAATAATAATAATAATAATAATAATAATAATAATAATAATAATAATAATAATAATAGCTTCAAAAAGAAATCAAGAATTTAGATTAAAATAACATGCTGTACCAAGAAAGAAGTTTTAAAATGGCCTTAAAACGAAAAACTTAACATTAAAGAAATAAAAATTAAAAAAATATTCCAAAGAGAAAAAGCCAAGAAATTAGCCTAAGTATAAAGGTAATCATCATTACAATCATCATCCTGTTAGAGTTTGTCGTTGGACAGACCATCCCCTAAATTCACCTGACCTCTCTATCATGGGCATCGTAAAGCTAAGTAACATAAATGAAAAAAAGGCACCCCCCCAAATAAAAACAGCCTATGTATAAAATAAATAAATCCTGATGTGTTGTTATAAATAACGTCTCCATAAAATATACACATATTTTTAAAAATCTAATTACATTAAATCTTTCGATTTTCGTCGTTGGTGTGATGATTTTTCGGATAAAAGAGATACGAAAAAATAACTTACTTGCTTCATCTCGTGGTATCAGGTCTTCTGTGACTGAAACGGAAAAAATATATTTTAGAAATAAACAATTGAATGCAAATCACTGAAATTCATCTCTTTCGCCAAATCTCGATTTTTAGATTAAAGACATTCTTTATTTACTAAGCTTAGCTTAGTACAGCATTAGGCTAGAAATCTGGGACACTCAGTAAAGATTAAACTTACTACATTACTAATAGTTGGCGAGATTAGCTTGTCAAGTATTGCTCTGGGATGAGGTGTCCAAAAATATATTAAACTGATTCATGGCCACAGATGTAGGAAGACCACAACAATTCATAACAATAGAAATGGTCTGCAAGATTGATGTCCAAAGTATGTACAGGTATTTATTAAGCTTAGCTTAGTCTGGTACAAGGCCAAAAATGTGGTGCACCCAGTGGGGATCGCACTACAATAGTAATGGTTGTGAGATTAGATCGCTAATTATTGCTACACTATATTCATGGATATCTAGATTCTTGGGAAAAAGTAACTCCATTTTACATTCTTTGTCATTAATATGGAACACAACTCAAATAAACATAGAAATGATAACAAAATGAAAATTTAAAGATTCTAAATCAATATCATTTTTATGTATATTTTTCGAAATTAATGCTTTCCTCTGTGTTTTTAAAGTCGTTTGATAGTCAAGTTTGTTTTTGGAAAGATTCAACCACAATCACGTTGACATTGTTGCAACTTTCATGTTGTATATTTCGTAGGTATTCAAGACTTGTCAGTTTAGCTCAGTTGGTGAAACACCCACTCACTAATCATTTGGTAGTGATACCAAGTCGTGAAAGATTCAATCACAATTACGTTGGTATTGTTGCAATACCAATATTCATAATTCAATAATTGTCTTTCCCTGTAACTATTTATCGATTTTCTTTCTAATAAACCTTTCTTAATCATTGAATTTAAGAAGACAATACACGTCTAACATTAGATAATCGTTAATATAGCTACATTATATATTTTTTGTGATGTTCTATTAATTACAAACATAGAATCCGTAAAAATGACGACATGTATGGAATGGCACTTCTGTCGAGGATTAGAGTATACTAGCGCTCTGTCAAGGATCAAAGTGTAGCTCCCATGCCCTCTGCCTAGGACAAATGCTATATGAGCGCCTTATGAGAAGTTACGGACGGGGAAAAAAGAAATAATCAGAAAAAATCACTGTATATCACATAGATAGATTATTATTTTTTTAAACAGTTCCGACAAATATTCCTCTTTTTTCCCCAAACTATAAAGTTCAGTTCAGAGTTATATACATCAAGAATTATACAACACTATCGCTTGTCGCTCACGTACTTGTAAAATCTGTGACAGAAACGCTTGTAAATGTAAAAATATAATAAACTCACCGACTGTTGTTGGAGGAGGTGTTGTCGTCGTTGTCGTCGTTGTTGTTGTTGGAGTAGTCGTTGGTGGTGTAAATGATGATATCTCTTCTAATAAAAGAAGAAACGATGCATTCATTTGAGAAACAGAGGTATGATTGGTGTAAAAACTAAAAGATATGTCATAGCTACCTTTCCGTCTTTAAGAAAAAACATAACTGAAGTTGGGTAATAAGCAAATGAATTAGTAAACAGTATTGGTTACGCTCTTACTTCTATTCCGACAAAAGATGATCACTGCAACTTTCGAGCTCAGTTGGTGAGACATCCACCCACTAATCATTTGGTAGTGATTTCAAGAAGTGAAATTTTCATTTTATATATTAGACTGGTTTAACATAGAGTGATGGGTAAATAGTGATGAGTTTACTCCACTAAATTTGATGAGGATTGTTTTTGTTCATCTTGTTACTGGGGAAAACAAAGTCAACTCTAACTTGGACTTGAGTTTGATCATTTTTTTTACCAATTGTTCATGCAGCTCGTGATATCAGGCGTAGGATTTACGGAACGAACGTCAAAACTTTGATTCAGTAGGATTATTATGCTTACAGTAACATTGAATATTAAAAGCATGTATAAGGGAATAGATAGATGGCAACAAACGTATAAAATTTAGCATGCGAATAAATATATAAAATGTGATAATGATAAATACAAAAAGTTAACCCATTAACTGCAGAAGGTGATGAAGACTAATACTTATCTATTGCAAGGTATAATCCATTGTCCATTGCAGGATTCGAAACCGTGACTCACTGATAGAACTACGTTGCGATCGATTAAAATAAAACGGAACTTTTATCAAGAGTTAGCCATACAACAGCAATGATGGAAGGTCCCGTCATTCGTAGTTAATGGATACACTTGCAATGGACCAGGGCTTTTATCTTGCCATGGATAACTGTCACTCTTCGCAACCTGTCGCAGTTTATGGATTAATCATTTGAAACTTATCTATGCTCTGCTAGCAAAAAAAGTAATTAACTCGGAAACGTGCATAGACCCCCTCACAGATGAATTTATTATAGCCCAATCTAGGTGTAAGAAATTGATGGTAGTTCACAAGTATTTGAATGAATGAAAATCACCATAATAACACTAACACTTAAAATTGAATTTTCTTCGTGTAAGAATCTGATTCTGTGGTATTTGTGGGAGAAATTTTCATCACTTGGCCTGAATGCTGTACATCGAACACCAGGCAGAAAGGGATTTATGCTATCAGGAAATAATGCAAGAGTTATTGACAGAGGGAATGGTGATATTCTTATAAAATATATTTGTTTACAGATTCTCTGCTTTCTGTTGGAGTTTTGCTTTAGTCTCACAGTGCTTATGAGATGTTACAGCTTTTAGCAACGTTTCTTAGGTTGAGGATGTATTTTTTTCAATATATCAAAGTTGGTCATCGCACTTTGTGCTACCCCATTCTACTATCACACACTGTATAAATGTACTTAAACCACTAACGGGCGACGAGGAATATTTTGTAAAAAAACCTTATCAAACTGCTGGGGTAGCATTTTGTCTCGCTGACGCCACGAATCAGTTCATTTTTTTGCGGAAAAAGTATTCTTAGCGCATGTCCATTGAAAGTGCCGTAATTGATTGTAAAAGCGCAGCAGAGTTTTTAAAAAGGGGGAATATTTGTTTATTTTGTTGAAGAAACAGAGAAGATTTAATACCCTAAATGAATTGGGGAAAGGAAACAAATTACGAAACAGCTTTTAAAAGAAAAATTAAAAAGAAACCGTCTCTGCACGTTTAACTGTAAAGGTAATCACGTGACGAAACATGAGACGAGATTGTCGCCGTAGCATGAGATTTAGGCAAGTTAATGGATTTGGGAGCGGAAAAAAGTTTTTTGCTTCGTTTCATGGCGCAAAAATGTATCTCTCCAGTTTAAGCATTTCATTTTTCTCATTCTAAAGATAGTAGACGAAATGAGATATTCATTTGCTACGAGACAAAGAGAAGAAATAAAAATGAAAATAATGGTTTTTTTTCCATCATAATATCAAAGTTTATCATCAGACTTTATTGTGTCGCACTGTGGTGTTACATACTGTTTCAAAGAAGAAAAAAAAAAGAAAACTTGAATTTTGATTTTGAACGCTTCCTCCAATATAAGAAGTACATCCTTTTCCAGAGATGAAAGATGAACCTTCATTTTCATTTAAGAAAAAATGAAACGTAACAACTGTCTGTATTAATAAATGAAGAGACCTATTCGTTCTACGATTTACTACAAGGAAGAAAAGTAAAATAAGTAAATAAATGAAAGGAAAGGATAAAAATGGCTTAAGACTAAGAGACAAATCGGTGACAGATGTGCTCAAATTTGTCCCTAAAATCTAGACACATGGCTTTGATTAAAATATTGGTAACAACTGTACTTTTAAGTTTAAATTCGAAATAAAATGAAACTGATGGCATCATCCTTAAGAGTTCTATATATAATTGACATGATAAATGATATCAAGTTGAAAGACAAAAGAGGTTCTCACTCCTTCCCTTCAGAAGTGCTAAAATCTGTCCATGCTCCATGACTGTCTTAAATGCAATGGAGTATTAGTTCTTAAAATGACATATGACTTGAGATTATCTATTCATTACCTATAAACATTTTATGTTGGTTTACCCATAATTCATCGTAAACTGTGACAATGATCGTTCAAGTGTAATGATGCTATAGATCTAAGTTCTTTTTAATCAGTAATATTGATTTGATTTTCTATTAGGAGGAGCATTATCAACCATTGTTAATTTTTTGACAAGTATTCCATCCATCTTAATTCTAGTTGCTTTTCACCGCATTTATTAACACAGTAAGTCTATGACGGTGAGTGAATAGAGCAGCTTGTGAATAAAGGAAGAGACTCAATCTCGCAACCCATTTGCTTTGGGGAGCCTGGTTTACCGTATCAACTGCTCTACTTGAGCTGCGAGAGCCCTACAGCTTTTAGAAAATCAAATCTAGCCCTTTGTCTCATTCTTCCAATTGTTTCCTTGTTATTATCTTAAATTTTACGTAGAATTATAGTATTAATAGTAGCAATATGATCTTGATTTTCAATTGGATGAAGCATTTTTGACCATTATCGATTTGATTAGTATTTCTTTCTTCTCAATCCTTGTTGATCTTGTCAGAAATGGTAATTAAGTTCTTTCTATTTTCCTTTTTGCCCAGTCACGAGGAACTTAGTGAAAAAAAGAAGTCCCTGAGTGATTTGAAATACACCTGTTTATCATGGATGTTTTCTTATGATATGGAATAATCAATTCATCAACCACTTATGAAGAACAAAGCTGCTCAGTTTGGATTTTATATTGATTAAAAAAGAATAAGAAATATTGAACCTCCATTTCGCTAAACACAATGGAAATCACCATTGGGTGTTATTCAAAGAACGCCACTGAATATTGCTTCTCGTATACACACCATATACACACATACGTATGTAAATACATACATAAATATATACGCACATGCAAAGGCATAAATACTTACATAAAAAAATCAAACTCATACACACCTTTTAACATTATCATATACAAATCAATGCTTATATAAAATATAAGCAGAAAGAGAGAATTTCAAAGCATACATTGAATGAAATAGTGTTTATAGCGTTTAAACTTTATGAAATGGGGATTAAATCAACTGAAATTTTTGACCACAAGTGATCCCTTTTCATATACGAGGGAGCATCAATAAGTCTGTGGCCTGGCATATTAACTGAATTTTGATCTGAAAGTTTCGCAGTATCTGATCTGGAACGCATCTATTATAAATAAAAGACTGATCATTTGGGAGAAAGGATTGTCTTGTGTATATTTAGACTTCGGTTCCAGATCAGTCAAGTCAGACGTTTATAGCTTTGCCCAAAGAGTGGTAATTGATATGTCGTTCATTTCCTTAGTCCCAGCCTCTCATCTAGGGTCGGGGCTTTACGAGTAGGATTTTCGTTTTCGTGGTGGGGACTAAGAATAAAGACCCAGCATTTAGATCTTCTTCGGCGACAGAAAAAAAGGCTATGGAAAGTTTGAAAAAAGAAAATACCAGCCATATAGGTTATAACATTTTTTTTTTGTTAGTCCTCGCCAGACCAAAATTTTCATAACCAATAGGAATAGATATGTTGTTTATTTCGTTATCTCCTCTCCTCTAGGGTTGAGGTTTATGCATGGGGTTCTCATTTTTGTGTAGGGGACTAACCAAAAAAAAAAAAAAAAATGAAAAAAACGACAATTGGGTCTTATCTTCGACAGAAAGGAGTACAATTTAATCTTCTTCCTTTTTCGTAGTTTTCAACTAGGATGTCAACTTTTAGTGGTGACTAACAGAAAACATTCATGAACCTTATCAAGAGACATGTTTCAACATGATTCATTTGAAATATCAAAAAACAAAAACATTTCCAGCAACTGGAGAAGTAACTCTGCGTATGTGAATATTCATGTTCATAGATTCAGTTCGCTTGTCTTTATAATTTACTTGTGATATGTTTTTTTTTAACTTGTTTGGCGTATTTTTGATTTGCTTGACTTATTTCTTTCCTCAACTTACTCGCATATTTTTCAATTTGCTTGCCTTATTTTTCATTTTTTTCAGGAAAAGGTTTCGGAAGTGATTCCCAATGAGTTTGACCCTGATTGAATGTAACGCTGTGATATTTTCTTTGTTTTAGTATGCTAAACCCTCTGTGTGTGTGTGTATATATATATATATATATATATATATATATATATATATATATATATATATATATATATATATATATATATATATATGTGTGTGTGTGTGTGTGTGTGTGTGTGTGTGCGTGTGTGTGTGTGTATACATTCTGCTTTACGTGCATTCAATTTCAATTCTTTATAAAAGTTTATATTAAGGCTTACATGTATAATTTTTTAAAGACAAAAGATTGGAAGAAGAAATACCCACCTTCACAAGTCTTGATATTAAAACCTTGGGCAATGTTTTCAAGGACTGCGTAGCTGGACACTTCATAAACGTTGTTGACCGGGTCACTTGCAATCATTTTCAGCTCCTCTACACTGTAATGCTCACCCACACCAATAGCATAGACATGAACACCGAGGCTGTGTAATTTCTTCGCTTCTCTATTAGTCTCATGGGGCATCTGTGACAGGCCATCAGTAATCACTATGGTCACAAAGAGGCCGGATCTATCATAAAGGTACCTACCCAGCTGTAACCTTGCCATACGCAGGGCTGCAGCTGTGTTGGTTATCCCACTCCGGTAAGGGATAGCAAGGATGGCTTCTTCAAGCTCGCTTCCGCTTGTGTGTCTGTCGAGCGAAAATTCAAGGTGGGCGTCATCGCTGAAGGTTATGGCGCCAACCTGAACCTGTGACTCCCCTGTTCCGATATCGAAAGTATTGACGAGGTTTCGTACGAACTTTAGTTGGCGCTTGAAATCTTCGCTCCAAATACTCGTGGATGAATCAAGAACGAACATGATATCTGCTGCTTTACCAATACAATCTGGAAAAGAATATAGATTTTGCATGAAATACATGCGTATATATAAAACCAGATTTAAAAGCACTCTATCTATCTATCTATCTATCTATCTATCTATCTATCTATCTATCTACGAAGCGAAATCCAAACGTCCGAGGAATTTGACTCCGAAAGAAAAAAACATGGCATAGTTATAGATCCTTCGAAGGGGACAGTGGAAATAAGGATTAGAGTACAGTTCAAAAAGAGTTCATCCCTATTACACTCGCTTGCGTGCACTGGTCAATTCCTACGAACAAAAGCAGATATAAGAGAACTTCTCGAGGAGCGCAGTATAATGCAGTAATCTCGAAGGCCATTGCAAGTGTGTTCGGTTCTCACTGACATGTTGCACGAAGTTGGTCTTTGGTCTTAATTTGTAAAAAAATCGTAAAAACTTAACTTTTAAGAGTTGATAGGCTCAAGGTAAAGATGGGAATAAGAGAAGCTTTTTTTAATTTTTTTTAACTTAACTGAATTTGTTGTCTTCGGCTAAAACTCAGAAATATCACCAATTACATCTTGACTCATTTTTTTGGTTTAATAAGTAGTACTTGCATAGTATTTGACTCATGTCTTGGCATGGCATATTTGAAAGTTCCAACCAAGTTTTCTTCTTGGAACCTACTTTCTTGGGGTGTGACCAGCTTCAGCAGATCGGTGAATAACAGATTTAAAATATTGAAAAGTTCCCGTGTACAGTGTGCGTATATTACAAAATGGTAATGGCAAAAAAGACATCAGGTTATCGAAGCACTTATTATTGAATCAAAAGAGCCAAAGCCGAATACAATATTCTTTAATCAAGGGATTTCACAATTAATCAATATACCATCATAGCATTTTTAGTAAAAGTTTTTGACCCCAGCCATTTCGGTACAAAAAACTTGGATCTTCATGATAGCTAAACGAATAAACGAATGAGCTGAATCAAAAACTCTTGCACAGTTCTTACACAAATCACTTACCTACGCCCACTCGTACAGAAACTGGAAAAGATAAGTTAAAACCCCCCAACCCCTATATATATATATATATGTGTGCATCATAAATGCGTTATATTACTTTTAAATTCTATTTCAAATAATAACTCCGTTATTACTCAGAATGTATCATTTGGTCTAGACAGCACACATAAAACCCACAAAATATTGGGCCCTTGCAAGGATCAAAACTGCCACCGATAGGTAGCTGCTTTAATGTAGCGTTGCTCTTACGATTGAGCTAAACAGCAACCGGTAATGCAAGGGCCCAAGCAACTGCTTTATCTCCAAATCCTCATTTTGTTCACTCAATGCCTAACTGTGTTTAGCTCAATGGTAAGAGCAATCGGTCGCAGGTGCGATTCCTGCAATATAACGCATTCCAAATTATTTCTGCCAGATTACATATCCGTTTCTTAGAGCGAGGTAAATGCGTTTATTTTAGATACAAAAGTCAAGGTCACTGCTAGGTAACATTCTAGTCACGGCACGCTTATTCGGTTCCTGTATGGACACACATGTATATATATATATATATATATATTATCAGGAGTAGACACACCTTATATATATGTAATAATACATATATATATATATATATATATATATATATATATATATATATATATATATATATATATATTATCGGGAGAGTAAAAATCAAACTTACGTTTTGTCGGTTGGCTTTGTACAGCAACCTATTAAAAGAAGAATCAAAATAGTATACATTTAAGCACATTTTGATAATTTCAGATTCAACAATTCATGGCTTATGCTTCATTCATTGCGACTATCCAGACATGCAAATATACAGCGTAGGTGATATTTCTTTTATTAAGCACTGGCTCTGTAAAAGACCTGATTAATGGTTCTATCGTAGAGGTTGGGGTGAGATAGCATGGCGACTTTTGGATTCTTTCTTTCTTTGATATTGAAACATAAAAAAAGCTAACAAGACATTTTACGTCATAACGCTCATTACTTTGAACTGGCATTAGGAGGTGAATAAGCAAATAGTTGTTACTCTCTTGTCTGTTTTACTCTGTTGCACTCTCTAAACATCAATAGATGCGTAAATGAATTGCTAAATACGTCTGTTGGCGTTCCGTTTGCATTAGGTATCAAATGTATTGCCTTCCAACTGCTTGGAGCAGTCAACAAAGGTAATCTTTTTATACTTATGTTCCGCTACATCTTCGTCACTGATGCATGCTGTTTACTTGACGGTTGAAGAATGTGGAAACGATCCGATCGTGGTGACAAGAAGCAACAATAAAAAGAATGGAAAAAAACTCGTTAAAATTTGATAATGAAAATACTGTATATAAGAAGTTTACACAGCTTACTACTTATACTTCTCGGTATAAACAAACAGAATGGTGTGGAGAAGATCGGATCAGGGCGAATGCAGCTACTTGAAAGGGATTACTTAACGGTTGTAGAATTAAAAAAACAACCAGATCATTGCGGTAAAAAGCAACAATAATAACATGAAAGATGAGCTAGTCAAAATTGGTAATGGTAGGCAGTGGCAAAAGTCACCAAGTCCTTGGGGGGGATGGGGCATTTTCCCGCCACCTACACTCATGTATGTGAGGTATTACATTAAACTGGCCTTGAGTCATATTTTGCCCCGTGAAGAGGCAAATAAATACTATAAATAGTGAATGATAACAACAATAACAACAACAACAACAACAACAACAACAACAATAATAATAATAATAATAATAATAATAATAATAATAATAATAATAATGATAATAATAATAATAATGCTTCGTCTTATAGCGATAATATTTTTAAGGTAATAATACTGTCAATACTACTAGTGTACGTAAACATCAAAGAGGGCAGCAACGAGCTTTAGGAGAAAACAGAGACTAAACATATATGCGATCAGCACTGCTTACTAACAGCCTTAAAATGTCTGAGTAGTTACAATGAAAAGCAATTGAAATTAAGACCAGAGAAATTCTCGTAAAAAAATTAATAATACTTTGGTGATAACAGTAGGTCAGCATTAGGTTATTATAAAAATGATAGATGACATAATGAACGAAGCGGTAAATATTTAGTCAAAATATGACCCACTTGACATTAAACCTCTATCAGCGACTCTAATGATAATATACCACTTCTATAAGAAAAAAAAAACAACTTTGAAAATATTATTTCAGTGAGGACACGAATTATAGCTTTATCATGAAGTTCAAAATGCTTGATAAGATGTTGATCTGTAGGAGAAATATCCGGTAAATTCAAAGTATGTAGTAAGACTTTATGTCCCAATTCTCAAAGCTGGGGTCTGATACTGACATCGAACACTTGATTCAGTTAATATGAGACTCATTTTGTCAATTTCTTAACCTTTCGTATTATTTTGAGACGACGGAATATTGTAGCTGTTTGAGTTGTTAAGTTTCAAGAGTGCTCCAATGGTACTGAATCTTGAACTGCTGTCACATTTATTCAGGATTGATAATAGGTTTGGGTATCTCTCGAGGCTTACTGTTGCTATCTATATTTCCGGTTATAGGAGGGGACATTCCATATGCTTTGTTGACGTTATCAATAGATTGAGATTGTCCTATTTTGAAATCGGTCTTGAAAAATTGATCTTCTTTGGTATAGACTCTCAAAAACCCCCAATATCAATGAATTGTATGATTATTTACATTGAATCTTCAGAGAAAAAAATACAATTACGTAAGTGAACGTTCCTCTTTTAGTACTTTGTAAGAAAACGCAATATATCATGTGTAACAACCTAATAGTAATCTATTTTCCCTTATTTTCATTCTGTTTCATGTCTCGTTCGTTTACATGGCGCAAACAAAGCGGCGGGATAGAAAAGTAATTAGGAACTGGGGCAAAGGAAAACAGCCTCCCTCAGGGACAATTCTACCGTACAATCGTCTGGTCGGTGCTGATAGAAAGGCTGATTCATGGCTGCCAGCCAAGTCAAACGCTCAGGGGGTCATCATGGTTGAGATGCTGCTCACTGCCACGTGTCTTAGGGGAGATAAACACGATTTAATACCCACTGGCGCGTACTATGCACTATCACACTTGGATAGCAAGAAAGCAGGCATGTTTACAACTTATGTTTCATTTTCATATATGAAATGTACGCATAACTTTCTTCTGAATATATTTTGATACGGGGCGGCGAGTCGGGAAATGGTATTTACAGCAATGTTTGGTATTTATCAGTGTAATGGGTTCCCATCTAATCCGTGCAAGTTTTGTGTCTTCTCTAAGGGTACATGACTGATCACCAAGGTCTTGGTACTTCAATTTCGTTCCATTTCCCACTACCATGATATTCACAACGGAATTCCAAAATTATAGGGTTTTTCTCCTTCTACTTTAGAAATATTCAAAATATAGCACACGCACACACATGTACACAACACATTCATGTATACACACAAATACACACGAACATACACACATACACACACTTGTGTTGAGTGCTAAGTTTAAAGTAAGGGATAACTCATCAATCTAGCTCATAATTGCTGGTTTAGTGAGTCAGGTTGCCAATTATATAGCCTGTGTATCTTAAGCTGAGTGAATACGTGCACACATACGTGCATGTTGTTGAATATTCTACACATTCAGCAGATAAAACAATTTTTGGTTGAAACGTTGTTATTGATATTAATTTAATAAGCTTAGCTTGGATCACTATAAGGCCTCAAGTGTGGAGCAGCCAGCATAGGCGTCCGCTATCACTTTTAAGGGGTACAGGGCAGAATATATCCAAATTTCAGTTGTTAAGTAAGGGGCAAGAAAATACTTGAGCTGTGACTCGTCCTAAACTGTCACTGTTCATAGTGACGCCTTGAATCCCGGCCCCTATAAGGTTCTAACTTTCATCCACCTTTGTTCTCAACAAGATAGCCTGACGTAGGGCAGGAGGACAAAACCCCCGTTTATGTAAGTTTTCATACAGAGGTTTAAGATAATCAAAGAATTAAGGGTTTAGGTCATCCATTGATTAGAGCAATTGTTACTGTAAATAAACGATAGCTTTGCTATGCTTCTCGGTGCTTCTCGTGTTTTAACGTGACTCGTTTTGATCAAGCAAATAGAAATATACTGAGGAACAGAACTTCGTTTAAACTTTAGATATAAATCAACATTTAATTACTTTTTGATTGGATTCTTTTCAAAACGAAACCACAGAACACCACCGGAAGTGGTCTTATTTCCTAAAGATGATCTCAGCCCAAATGTATATTACTTTAAAGTAGAGAAATGTCTGAAGGTGTTGTAAATATTACAAGGTGTTGTAAATATTATACATTAATTTTTTCTGAACAGTTTCGTGTTCTTCAGAAAAAAAAAATGTCCGTGTTAGGCCACTTCCTCAGGTGCCTGTCGAATTCAGTAACCTTTCAGCAGTGCCTGCATGGATCATATCAAACAGAGCGGTCGAAACGTTGTGATAAAGATAACAAAGAAGAGGAAACTGTTCTAAAATAATCAACGTTTGATCAAATGACAGTTTTAGTCCCAAATCACATTACCTAAGTCGTTATCCCTATTTTCTGCAAGTATAACTCAGTTCTTGCGCAGACAATGAAACAGGTCTTCGTGAAGCAAGTATAGAATGTTGCCCAGCGAAGGAACTATCTGCTGAATTTCAGACCAAGGTCAACGGCATATTTGAACACCGCTAGCCTGAGAGTCAACTTCCTGAACTTTGTCAAGTGCAATAAAAAGTGCTCAGCTCAAACATCACCCAAGTTTCAGATGTCCTTAATATTTTGATGTAAAAAAAAGAAACTAACGCGTGAAATCTCACTCCCAGTTTAATGTATTTGTAAACATAGATTGAAATTACTTTCGAAACTACGCAGGGAATGCAATGTTCATTTTTAGATAAATAAATGACTACATAATATAGTAGTTAGGCATTAACACTGTTGGAGATGAAATCATATGTATGCAGACGTGCTTAAATTAATTTTCAATGAAGTGAGAACGCACTTGAACAGCACCTAAAACACAGGTTCTAGTTATTAAGACGAAGTTGGCGAAAATCCAAAAATGTCAGAAGGGTTTTTCAAACGGTTTGTACATTGAATACATATAACATAAGAAAGTAGTTACCTAGTTAGTCATGCAAGGAAGTAGTTAGCACGATAGTCATACATGCCATTGTTATAATACTGAGTTCAATTCTTGCTGCGTGCCCCACATCTGTGGCCTTGTGTCAGGATAGGTCAGGCAAAATAACTATATCTAGCAAAAGTAATCCGTATTTACTATAAATTGGATTTTTCGGCATTATTTTTGGAAAATATCAAAACCAGTGAAATATGCATATCAAAAAATCAAGTGTTATTTTCAATGAACATATCAGAAATAATAGACAAATTGAACAAAGCAATGAATGAACAAATGATTTTTATACTGAAGGTTATACCTTTAATGTTAAAATAAATCCAGTATTTATCCATACACACTTACATAAAATATACACGCTGTTTACACACGTATGTAGGTAAATCCTATGTATGAATGGCTAAAGATAAAATATCCAAGATGTATGTGTGTGAGTATTTGTGTGTATGTGCGTGAATGCAATTCAGTTTGTGCTCGTTGTTCAAATTCCCCGATATTTTGGGTAGCACCTCCCACACACAAACACAAACACACACAAACACACACGCGTATGACCACACACACATATATATGAACACTCTCTCTCATAACCACACAGAGACGCATTCATATACTAATATGTGCGCGTAACCTGTGTACATGCGGGCAAAATCACACTAACATAGTCCCTCTCGTGTATCTATAAATACATACGTATCGATATCAAGTACCCATATGAATTTATGCGTGTGTGTACCTATATAAATATGTGCGCGTGCATATGTCTATGTTGTGCGAATTTTGATCTGAATCAAATTATGAGAGCATATAAGTGTCAACTTGAACGTGTAATAAATCACTGTCCAGTAATACGTGTATACATATGAACATGTTCTATAGATTTAATGATGTTCGATAAATTAGTGTAAAAAGATTTGTGAATTTAAAGATTCTCCTTTGGTTCATATGACTTACATTTCAGATATTCTTATAAACTAATTAGTTTCGTTTAGAAAAAAAGTGATAAAGATTTATACTACGGGAATCATGTATTATCCCACTGTGATATCTTCTGGCAATTGGACGATCAACAAAAATGTTAATAGTTAACTGACAATGAATTGGGAGACCAGTGTGTATTGAAATAGTTGATGAAATAAAATCGAATGTACATGACAGGGTTAATTTACTCACCGACAGAAGCCATGAGGCTATTATCATGACGACAGCACGGCGCATGGTGGGGTCAGTTTTGCAGGGGGTGCAACTTCTTTAGAACGTCACTTCTTTAGAACGGCTCTGTTAAATACAGGCGGCAGTAGTCAAATGATTGCATGGATTGAAAAAGGGCAGATTTATAACAGTAGATGGTTTTTGCGGCTAATGACCGACCCACACTAGTGGCATCTTCATGTGGGAGGAGGTACAGGATGCTTGAGTCGACCCTAAGAGGAAGTTCAAGCTTAGGGTTGGTGGAAAGGCGGATATCGGCGAAGTCATCACCCCCACTCGACAATTTTTTTTTTCTTCATCAGTCTCTACTGCCGATTGGGTTGGTCCCTTTGGGCCTATCCTGTTTGACGCTTCTCTATCCTGTTTAAAGAAAGATTAGCAGGCAGACATACTCGCTGACTAGCTTCTACGATGACTGACAACGCTGAGTATCCGATGATAAGGTGAGATCGCTGTGTAATGCCGTGTACAACTTCACAGGGGGTACACGACAGCTGTGAGTAATCACTTGAAGCGCGATTCCCTCAGCTCTCTTCATTCGCTTTTTTAAGAAGTGACGTCACAATCCCTTGCGTTCTATCGACGGAATGGCTAACATCTGCAGGCAGAACGAGAGAGTCGAGATTAATCACTAGTCTGTCTACAGAAGTTGGAATGTCTTTCCCACCAAAAATCCGCATCAAGTGGGTATTGGTATAACTCAGAACGGAAATTATTTCAGAATGACGGAACGCTGCAGACAAGGTGCTACGCATGGAATGTCCTGAAGCTTATGTTTAGTTTTTTTTATAATAAAAAATACTGAATTTATGGACATGTTTAATTAGATATCGTGATAAAAATACCCCATTAATTTGAAGCCACCCTTTATCTTCATATGGAGCATATATGGGCAACCTGCGGGCAAAATTCGACCTATGGTAACTTTTAATGTGGCCCAAGGTCAGTGTAGGTATTAATTTGAAATGTTATAAGTTTTCTCGAAAAGTCAATTTTATCCTCTGTATCCTAAATTTTTCATTGTTTCAGCTCCACAAATAAAATAAAAAATAATTGCAATTCATGGTAGTCTAAAATATAAATTAAGTACGCTTTCTGCAATATGATCGACATTTTCGAAGTGAATTTGTAGCCCGATTAAAAATGAAAAGTTTCTTATATGGCCAGCTAGATCCAAAGGGTTGTCCATACCTGATAGAGAGCATAATCTTTCCTCCTTGTTCAAAGATATTTCATTTACTCTTGAAATACTACTTGCTGTAGAATTAAAATGTGTATAACTAACACTATAATATTTACGGCTCATCCAATTTTATCAGCAATTTATTTACTGCAACGTGTTTGGTAAAAACTCGCTGTCAATAGTTAGCGAGATTAATACGTAAACCCCTGCAATTAGATGATTGCTTCAAATGGTTGTCTGTTGAATACGTAAATCATTGACAGCAACTTCAATCTCTACTGGGACTCCTAAATATGACGTTTTGTGTACTAAAATGTGGAGGCACAGGGAGGCGTAACCAAGATCAAGTTTCAGTCGAGGCTGCTTGTTTGCTTCCTCCTTGGGAAAGGCATGAATCCAACACTCTCTCTCAGCTATGGATAAATGGCTGGGAAGTTGAAGCGTATTGGTTATGTAAGGCAGTCTAAGGGGATGTAACCGAAGGGAAAAAAAATTGGAACGGAGCACTCAAGTACGGGCGTCTGCTGGGGTTGGGGACGGGATATTGCCTCCTTTTCTCTGGATTAGGCCTTCGCACCGAGGGAGATTAAAAGTTTGAATCTTATCGTCAATGAAGAATAATGGCAGAGTGTAACTATTTGATGTAAGCCACACTTGATTCTCCCATGTACAAGGACTGCATTATTATTCTCTGGTAACAGAGTTGCCACTTTGGTACACCCCGAATAAATCTTTTTGCCCCTGTCTTTAAAAGGGGACTCCCGCATCCTCAAGGTAGACAGGCGGTAAACTCTGTCTCTTTTCTAGTAACGCCCGCGGTCAATATAGGCCGCTGGTTGTGACATTTCAACGTACCACTGGAGAAAAAAAAAACCAAAAAAAAAAATAACATTGGAGATTGAGAGAAAGAGAGTGTCGTCCCTTTTCAATGATCCCCACTTGAAAAAAAAAAAAAAAAGAAAAGAAAAAGATCAGCTCCCGGTTTGCTTCTCACATCTTGGCTCTCTACCATAGACATAATCGGAAAGATGTTCTACAAACAATATTGAAGTGTTATGTGATGCAATATGCGAGTGTGTGCGTATGTGTGTGTATGTGTGTGTGTGTGTGTGGACAAATATTGAGAGGGAAAGGAAAGCAGAAGCAGAGCAAGGGACAAATTGAAAACTAGTGAAAGGTTCAATGTAAAAACCCCCTTATTCACAAAACAGAGATAGAAGAAATGCAGGTACATTTTGAATGCGTTCCTAGGCGATGAGGTATCATTCCAGGGTTATAGTAAAATACAAGACGAAACAGGAAGTAACAAGATGCAACGATAAGCAAAGCCAAGGCATGATTGATTACCAGAAACAAACATAACTCATGAAAGTAACCATTAGATTAAACTATTTAGTGGCTCTTCCGATGTTTAATTTGAAAGTTGTAATATATATATACATGTTTTAATTGCTCTGATCAATGAATAACCCTGATCCTAACCCTAAATTCTTTATTTGATCACCACAAACTTCTGAGAGAAATCTTTTAAGAATCATATTGCTTCTCTATCCGAGAAAAGGAGTGGTAAAGAAGCGGTAAAAATAGTGAACAAAAATAAAATGCGAAATTCTTGCCTCATCATTACCAGCCTTTTACCGTCTGTTGCTGGACAAAAACTTTCCCCAGGATTCGCCAGAGGTCTCTGTCATGGGTGCTGCAGAGCCAATACTTTATGAACTTGATTAGTTCGTCACGTCATTACTATATAATAGGTTCGAAAGCATTCAGTGTGAAAATATAGCCGTGGTTATTGCTTTAATTTCTCCCTACTATCAGAATCTACAATCTCTCTCTTCTTCTCTCTTCCCCTCTCCTTCTCTCTTCCACCACTCTCTCTCTCTCTCTTTCTCATATATATATGCCTTAACAGTCGAACGTTCCATTCCTATATCAGTCCAAATTTCTTTAATTGTTTATTCTATCAACGTTGTCCGGGCCAAATGATACATTCACAGTGTAAAAATGGGAGATCATTTCGAAATGATATAACGCAAGTTACGATTATTTCTGACGGATTATAAATCCATTTCTTAATGATATAATCTGCATCGAAAGAAACAAATAGACCCGATATAGACAGTGAATAAACAAAATGAGAAGTTGGAATTAAAGCAGTTATTTGGGCCTTTGCATTACCGACGGTTGTTTAGCTCAATGGTAAGCGTAACGCTACGTTGACACAACTACCTTATCGGTCGCAGATTTGATTCCTGCAGCAACACCAATTTTTTCCATTTGATTATTCTATCTTCGTTTTCCAGCCCAAATAATACATTTACCGTGTAAAAAGGGGAGATCATTTTAAATGCAATAATATAACGCAGCTGACAATTATTTATGTCAGATTATGTGTCCATTTCTCATGACTGTGTTTCTATAATATTAGGTTGTTTAAACCTATAATTTCAATAACATAAAAATTAATTTATAACAATGAATTAAATTCTTTTGAAAATAAGTGTAAATTGTTCAAATATTTCTGTCCTTTGTTCAATGTTTTCAGTCGCTTATTGTGATCTAAGATACCTTGTATCAAAGTGATCATAATAAGCAACCTTCTCTCTTACTCCATCCTCCTCTCCCCCTCTTTTTCTCTCTGACTCTCTCTCTATATCTATATCTATAGAGATTCATAGATGGATGAGCTAACAGATTCTTCAGTAAGCAAGGGTTTGAAATAGTGCACTTAAACCCATCAGTCTAATAATATATACATACTGTCAGCAAAATGGGAGCACTCATATACAAATAAGTAAATATTTATGCCTACAGTCGCTGAGTAAAGAGATTGGGGTTTAAGTGCGCTGTTTTGAATTGTTGCTCACCGAATGCGCTGTTGGTGGTAGGTAGAGCAGAGTCGCGTTAAGAATGTTTCCTGGTGGACGTCAGTTCGAGTCGCGCACGGTGCTCATTTCCTATACTCATTTATGCGGTCGGCTGTTCAATTTACTTGGACGAAATATGTTTCCAATAGACTGTCCAATCTGATGTCTGCAAAATGGGAACGTACAAATTCATATATGTAAATATTTATGCCTCCGGCTGCAGAGTAAAGATATGTGTGGTTTCAGTGCACTATTTCGAAATCCTGCTTGCAGAAAGCAATATTAGCTCGGTTGGTAGAGCAGAATTGTGTTATATATATATATATATATATATATATATATATATATATATATATATATATATATATATATGTATATATATATATATATGTGTGTGTGTGTGTGTGTGTGTGTGGTTATGCTATATTGAAACTATATTTGAAATGACGTGAATGTATCAATAGGCATATACAACATAGTTAGAATAAACAATGAAAGAAAATGGGGCTGAAAAAAATTTATTTGATTATGTTGTCTATGCCAAATGATACATTCCCTGTGTAATAACGGGAGATCATTTCAAATACAGTTTCAAAATATTATAACGCAATTTATGATCATTCTGTCGGATCATATATTCATTTCTAAATAAGATATGTATGTAAGCATTAGAGTGAATGAATATTCTGTGTATTTGTTTAATTTCTACTTATGATATCCCTTCGGGTTACATAGACAGCCAGTCAATAAATAAATATACAAATAAAGATTTATTGGTCAGATGATCGGGATTTTCGGTACTCCTTCAGGATCAACGGACGCCATATAGATTGGGAAGGTTGCTGAGATTAAGAAAATTAAGAGGCAGACACTGGTCCAAATGATTCATGGAAAAATGACAATTGTTCATCTCAAAACTTCAGGCTCTATGAAGGCGGCAGAGTTGAAGATGTGGCATTAGTTTAGATAATTCATGGAATAAAGACAACCCTTCTGCTGAAAATTCAGACATTAATAAGAAAGCTGGAGAGAATAGAATACTAGTCCGAAAATTTCATGGAATAATGTCAATAGTTCATCTCAGAACTCCAGACGACACCATGAGGGTTGTAGAGGAAGTCAGGAGAATTGATGAGGCTATTACTCTGGCTAGTTCCTGAAATAATGCCAATATTTCATCTTATAGCTTCGATCCTCGTTCTAATATATATATATATATACACACACACACACACACACACACACACACTATATATATATATATATATATATATATATATATATATATATATATATATAGTCTTGTGAGCCTTCGTAAAAGCACCTAAACTGTATTTGTTTTCGATCATTTAATGCATTTTCCTCTAGTAAATTTTCTTTACAACTTCTCATCTAAATAGGATAGCCCACGGACTTTGCTGGAAAATTTACCGGAAATTGACACCTTATGAAGGAAAAAAAAGTCAAAATCGTATGAGATTTAATTTTATTGTCAGAATATATATGGCATTAGTAAGAATAAAGATTGGAAAAATTCATAGGTACGGGTTAATTGTTTACAGCTCATAGAAACGGAGATATTCTGAAAATAAATAGAGCAAAAAGTTGTAGCTAAGTAAACAAAAAATTGGAAAAATTTACAAAGTTGTCGTAAGCAAAACTCATTGATTTCAAAATTTCATAAAAAATTGAATATTCAATGGATTTTGATAATTTCAACATTCATACAATAAAAGATATTTTGTTAGAAGAGATTCCCATTCAAGATTTCGGGAAAAATATCATTTTTTAACGTAATGATCTTCCACCTCATAATCCAATTGATGATTTGAAATAAAATACAATTGCTGTTCAATGATGAATTTCTCACATCCATAAAGTTAGATCAATGGCAAAATAAATTTCGTCGTCCTTTTTGAGAACACAGCTTCGAGTAATCGGCACCAAATCATTATTTAGGAATTTAAATACTGAAAAAACAAAAGGACCATTTTTCGTAAAAAGAGAAAAATATCATTAGCAGTAAATTTCTTCTAGAGAGATCTCTATTAATTATTTTGATTGATTCAAATCTTCAAATTTTTCTTATGTTATTTCATTCTTTCACTTACCGTTGAAGATGGAAGTTTATGTCAGTTAAACGAAGCAATCATGAATTATTGGAAACAATAATAAGAAAAAATACAGCTCCGGGCAATTTTCCACATTTTTCTATTGTTTTTTGGTGTGTTTTTCTTTTGGTTATTTTAAATTAGACAATGTTTTGCCCATCAAATGACTTCCGGTCATTAAAAGGAAACTGTTCATCCCATTTTATTTGTCTTTCAACGCTTTAACACCCAATGCTGGTTGTCTGCTATTGTTGACAACAGCTGACTATCAATGATCAATGACTCATTATACCTGCCCGTACTGTTGAAAAAAGTATATTTCATTGTTTTTTCACGCAACATGTGACGATGTTTCAACGCATTTCGGTTGATTTATGATGAAAGTAATCTTTCCAAATCAAATTCTAACCATTTAACGCGTAAATTATTTTCAATAGGCTTTTCAATTGCAGAATTCCAATTTTTAAAAATTTTACGACCTGTCAATTACATGGCAACAAGTGATTGATTCAATGATTAAAAAAAAAAACTTTTATTTTAAAAGTTAAATCATTAGTTGTAACTTGTGAAAATTTGCTTTTTATTATTTTGACATTAATCTGTTTTCTATCTAGAACTAGAAAAAAAACTTGAGAACAAATTTTTTAGAAAATTTTGAATTGGAGTGTCAAAGATATCAAAATTTCCGTGGGTTTGCTCGCATCTAACTATAATTGAAGAAATCTCTGTGGGTGTATGCAGCGAGATAACTCGACAACTGACTATTGTACAAAGTTGACATTCATCATATATTAGTCAGCACGTCAAGCATGGCTGGGTCTAGTTTGGAGTTGTTCTCAAGAAATCTAATGCACTGTGATTATGCGACAAATGGCCATTATGAGAAGATTACACTCACTGGATATATTAGTTACCACACAAGGCAGTGCAATATCGAGTTTTAAGCCTCTATTTATCAGCGTTTCTCCAGAAATCTAATGAAAATGAATTAAAACACAAAAAATACAATACCTTTCTTATCTGAAAATACGGATCTAAATTTGAATATGGAATATCTAAATTGGCAAATAAGTAACCAAATTAATTGGAAGCCGTAGTTTCATACGAAAGACGGAAAATTATTTTTCATGACAATTCTAACAGACCGCTCTATACACCTTAAATCACGTTTGGAACGGACACTACCCGAGTACTCTTAAATCTTCAAAACCCAGCAGATATGATCATTAAGTGGTTACGCCAACTACAAACAAGTGGATAGATCTGCGTGCTAGTCTTGCAAACAATTGACGGTAAGTTTGTTTATGACTAGTTGATCTGCATATAAAATCTTCTGCGAAAATTAAAATGGTCAGAACAATATTATAGCAGGATTACACAATTCTATTCTTTGTGGGAATCTTTTAAGAGTAACAGAATAATTTCTTTGAACGAGTAACTTTCAACAGAATTCATAGCCTCAAATCTGTTATGAATTTTTCCCACGGTCTATAATTTATTATTTCAATGGATTTAAATACTTTGAAAATCCGTAAACCTCATGACATTCTATGCGTAGCATATTGTCCGGTAGACAGTCTATGGTTCTCCGTTATTCGGAAATTATTTCCGTTCCGACTTATACCAGTACCTACTTGATGCAGTTTCCCCAAACGTAGCACTGATAAAACTCTAAGGGTTTAAGTAAAAGGAAACTGTCACAGATTTTATACATAATTCATTTCATCAGTTTACATGCTTGAGCGTATAGTGTACTTTTATGAGCGAGACACCATATTCGTGTATCTAGGACCTTGAATGGATTGGAGACAGGGTCTAACCTTTTAAAAATCCATCCGTCTAGTTAGACAAGGGTATAATGAATTGGCTTTTTCAATGCGAATTTAGGATTATTCAGTATCATTTGTAGTTTTTATTGTGAAAATTGTAAAATCTTGACGAAAAAAACAATCTAATTGTGCTTTGCCAGAGCAGTGTGATTGTGGCTGGACCCTCTGGACCTCACAGATTCGCACTTGCAATCTATTAAACTTTGTGATATGAAAAAAATCAGATCGTTACATGTTAAAATAACCTCCTAAAGTATTGCGTGATTTATATGTTCTTTGTTTCTTCTCACTGTCTGGTATTTCATTATCTTCTAAATAATTTTTGCTTCTCTTCGGTATTGTTCATTCTATAAGTTTGACGTACTTTGATTAACATTATCAAAAAGCACCAAAGTTTTTTTACCACTTAAAGAACGATAATTAATGCCTAAAATTTGAAGATATTAACAGTGTTAGTGACCCTGAGAAGCATACTTGATAGTTATAACTATTATATTTGCAGACCAGGAGTGAGATTATATAAAAATATCAATATTTATTCATAGGATCTTCAAAACATCATTTCATTTCTTGTTTGTTAATCAATTAGGAATTACTTACAAGGGTGTTACTTTCTGGAGTATTGAACAAAAGTGGCAAAGGATACAATCCTCTTTTATATGTGCATCTGCTTATGTGTCCCAGTGCTCCTGACTGTAACGTTTTGACTACACTCGGAAATTGGCATCATTATGGTATTTTGGGATGTTGGGAAAAGAAAGTTTTTTTGTGATAGAATCATATTCTCCAGATGTTTTCCAATAGAAAATGGATATTTTTCAGATGCTATTTGTTTTTACATTTTTTTTCTTACTGATATTTTTCTACACGACTTCAAGTTTTGACGCTATGGTTGTTTAATTATTGACCATAATGGCGAGTTGTGTGTATCCTTGTTTGCATCGAAGCGAATTCATAAAATTCTGAATTACAAACCTTTCTGAAAAAACAATAATAACTACGTTAAGGATGTCCGGACGACTGCATTCGCCGAATGTGTTGTACTTTTTTTTTGTTAAAAACAATATCAATAAAGCTCCGTCAATTATCAATTCCAGACAAACAATTTTTTTCATCTAGGTTTTTCGTAACTGTAGTGGTATTAAAGGTAAGAGTATCCGAATTTCTTTGATTAAGTCGTATCAATTATTATTAATTAAATCTAAAAACAGTTTTTCGGATGATTTCACTCCTCATTGTTCATGCTGTTGACACGACGTTTTGGTTGATTAATTCTACTGCCTTCTTCAGGTGTACTATATAAATTCAATAGTGGTTAACAGAAAATCTTTCTCTCCAATGGTAGCAATACTGATAACGTAGGTGTTTTCATTTCTTTTCCTTGTGAGGTCTGCGTTTTCTTATCTTATTCTCCATTGACAGATAAAAGCCCCTTCGAATTGAATTCAATACTTGTCTGACATGTTAATGCGTGCTAAATTCTAAAATCTTAATTTTAGTTGCTTCTTATCGTGATTGCTCAAACTGTCATTCATTCAAGACAGTTAGTAAACGGTGCAGATTTGAAATAAAGATTATGTTTTCAGCAAGACTTGTACTCGCAACCCTTTTCCCCCAGGAAACCTGTTAACGTGACAGCTTTACATGTGATTGAGCAACAAAAGCCAAATTAGACTGCAGATATTTATTTTTCATTTCCCCCTAAGGCTTAGCGTTGGCATCAGTAATGTTATTTTATATGCCCTAGTAATATTAGCAATTGATATTATTTTGACTTTATATTAAGTGGATCATTGTCAATCAATATTAATTCTTAATGAATTGCTTCATTTGACAGTTAAAATAGAAAAAAATGATAATGTTACTACTGATGTTACTAGTAATGCTACAGTTCTGCCAGGTAATTTTTCACAAATTTTACAAATGTTTGACGAACAACAAAAAGTGGAAAGAAACGATAACATCTTTATATCGAATCAACTTATCGTGGTTGACTATATAGATTACAGCTTCCGTCTGTAACTACCTGTACAGTCGAAGTAGATATGTAGGGGTGTTGTGTACAAGTGATCTCACACTTCGCTGTCACCTATCGGAGTATGCCAGTACAGATCACTCTCTATGCTAACCCTACAGACACTCACTGCTGCCTCCACTCTGAATCGGTTCACCCTAAGCACTTGAAAGAAAAACCTACCATTTTCATAAGCACTTAGAATTAGGAGGATTTGCTCTATAGATAATGATCTTATCACAGCTATAACTTTCTACATTTCACTGAACGGTGATCTAGAAGATGCAAATAACCAAATAAAATGGGCCACTGTAATACTCAGGGAAGAAACCTTAACACTTTCTAACGAAAAGAAAACCCGGCCATATACAAATCATAAGCACATTCCACAACACACTCTCACTTCACATAAAAAACAAAACGTATTTAGCCATGATGAGGATCAATAAGTAGAACATCAGACGCGACTCGCTGTTCGTGTAACTTCTATTGAGTGATCACCCACATGAATTTTGAATCTGCTGTATTTTAATCTCAGACTGCGTGCGAACCAACTTATGATATCATCTTTAAGAATACTAATTACACAGAAAAACTTGAAAACAGCGGAAACGTAATCGGTATAATGCTTTCTTCATGTTTCATTTTTTGGTTTTGCTGTGTTAATGTGATGTTAGCGAAGATCATAAGGGGCAAACTGGTTTATAAGCATATTTTGTTGAGTGGGTCATAAGGGAGGTGTAACTGTAGTGTAAATTTAATGATACGTGGGTGTTTCAACATGTGAATGTTTACTTTAAATTGATTTTTAATCATAATCATTTTTATTTTAGTTATTTTCATTTTTGACATCGGTGTATATTCTCCTATTGTGATTGATGTAGTTTTATCCTCTAACTTCAATTTTGGGGACAATATTATCATTGTATCGTCTCAATGTAAATTTGGGTATCAAAACTATATTGGTATTGAATTAATTATTGTTACTTTGGGTAGAGTGTGGATTTGTATTAGGTTAGTAGATAGGTGCCTGGGTGGCAGTAAGTCGAGTTTTTGCCTAATTTGTGGTACTATTAAACCGTTGGATTCTGATTCTGTATATGTTTTGTGCAGTATTTCCTAGTTTTATTTGGGGTAGTTTAACATTATCGTGATGGTTAGGAGCCTTTGAGGTTAATAATTGTGCAGTCTATTTTGACTCTCTTATTATACATAGTTATTAATAGTCAATTTTTGTAGCGAGTGTTTAGTACTAAAAGATTTAGATTTATGGTGTGACTTTAAGTGGATTGTAGTAGGTGTTTATTATTATTATTATTATTATTATTATTATTATTATTATTATTATCTGAAGTGGATGTTTTTTGTTTATATTATATCATTCTCTTATGGAAATGTAGTGTTAACGTGTGTTTAGTCGGGTTCCAGTTTAAGTTCTTCATTGTGTCTACATTTTGACATAACTTTGTTTCTATGCTTCAGAAAGTTTTTTCCTCTCTTTAGATTTTATGATTCTTAGTTTATTTTTTGTTCCCAGTAGTATTTGTCTTTGAAATCATCTGGAGGTTTGGGGTTACTGATAATAGCCCATTTCACCGAGAGCGTAATTTTTTTTAAGTTGCCATAAATATTTTGAGAGTGCAGTTTGAAATTTTGGTTTCAAGATCGGGACGGATCTATTGTGGTTGTAGTATCTAGATTTCCATTGGGTCTCTGAGACTCCAATCTAATATATATGTTGCGTGTTCGTTCAGTTGTTGTGATTGTTGCTAAATATATACAGCTCTCGGTAGTACATTTGCTATTTACGATACACGTGTTTTCATTTCTACAGTTACATTTATTCTAGTTACACTATTTATGCTCCTATTGTAATTGTTGATATCATTGTTAGATTTTATTACTTTTTTATTACATAAATTCATAATATCATCTATATCTCTGGTACAACCGCAGCTGAATTTCTAAGAATCTTATGTAGTGGATTTTCTATAGGAAATTTTTAGGCTGGTAGTTGGAGAATATCTTTTCCAATATTGGTTTTTATTAGTTTGCTGGAAGGTGGGTTGAACCAATTGATTTTTCTTTTTCTATTTTTCTTGCCCTTGATGTTGCTGTTAGAGGTATTGTCATCTATGTTTTCTATAAATCTATTAGTCATAGAAGCTACTTTCTAAAGGCGTAATTATATAATTCTTTCTTTTCACGAGATTTTTTGGGGTGCAGAATTATTCTCAATTCTAGTATTGATGGCTTCTGTTTAAGTACTGATATTGGGTGATTTGATTCAATGTTAATGTACGTCATCTTTTGAATATGGTCAATATGTGTAATTACCTATGGTTAAAGATAAAAAAGAAGAAAGAGTGGAAGACATTTTATAAAAATGAACTGATATAATAATAAATACGAGTGTGTGCGTTTATGCATATGTGCATATGCGCATGTGTATATATGTTTGTGTGTGCCTCAGTGCGTACGTGTTGTCGTCATATTCATCATCATCATCAGTCTTTTAATCTCCGGGGATCCATGTTGTGAGTCGTGATGTCCATTGATTATCTTGCATTCTTGCGACATGGCCTGCCCATTGCCATTTGAGGTTTTTGATAGTTCCTATGATGTGTCGGACTCCTGTTTTCTTCCTGATATACTGTATTGTCTTGTGATCTCTCCATGTGCGCATTCCATAGTTCTCAGTTTGCAGGTCTGTCTCTTGGTTAGGTTCCATGTTTCAGCTCCATAAGTGACTATCGGGAGATTGCATTGGTTATGTACCCTTCTTTTTAGGATTATTGGGATCGTTTGGTTTTTGGAAGTTCAGTTTGATCTGCCGAAGGCTTGCCATCCCAGAGTGATTCTTCACTTGATTTCATCCGCTTTTAAAGATCTCATGGAGAGTACGTGTATGTATGCCCAATTTCTGTGGATATTTTCCAGACACTGAACAAAAATTGCGCACGTTTTGATATTGCTCGTAAATGTTTGAATTAATTTGAATCCTTTCCTTATTTATTGAATGATATTTTGCTTATTTTTCCAAAGTCTTTTCACCGTTAAATCCGGAAAAAGCTCGTTATATACTGTCGTAATTCTAGACGTGGTACTAAATGTTGCCTGCTATAAGCATCTTCCACTCCATTTAACAGAGGAAGCATTGACCGAGAAAAAAAATCCTGTAAGTCTTCTGCAACTCTCATCTTTTATATTTAACAAAGAAAGCAAAAACGTCGGCCTACATATGAACTTCAGTAAAACGAAAAATCAAGTGCAACAATCGTGTTGAAAATAAGAACATAACTGTCAAGATAGAAGATGCAAAACTCGGCAAGGGAGACCACTACATCTACTTAGGACAACGCATCTCCATGAGACCCTCAAAAGAGGAGGAAATCAAGCAAAGAATCACTCTGGGATGGCAATCCTTCGGCAGATCAACGTCAACTTTCAAAATCCAAACGATCCCAGGGATCCTAAAAAGAAGGGCATACAACCAATGCATTTTCCTGATAGTCACTTATGGAGCTGAAACAAGGAGCCTAACCAAGAGACAGACCTGCAAAATGAGAACCATGCAACGTGCACATGAGAGAATCATGCTCAACCTTACATGGAGAGATAACAAGACAGCAGAGTATATAAGGAAGAAAACGGGAGTCCGACACATCATAGAAACTATTAAAAATCTAAAATAGCAATGAACAGGCCATGTTGCAAGAATGAAAGACAATCGATGGAGGTCACGACTCACAACATGGATCCCCACAGATCACAGGAGAAACTGAGGCCGACAGAACACTAGTTGGAGGGATGAAATGGACAAATTTAGGAAATACTGGCTCCGCGACGCCCATGAGAGAGGATTGTGGCAAATCCTGGGAAAGGTGTATATCCAACGACGGATGTTAAAAAATGATGACGATGAATATATCTTTACGTATTTTTGTGTAAGATCACATGATCACATGAGAAACCGAGGCCGACAGAATACAAGTTGGAGGGATGAAATGGACAAATTTAGGAAATACTGGCTCAGCGACGCCCATGAGAAAGGATTGTGGCAAATCCTGGGAAAGGTCTATATCCAACGACGGATGTTATATGATGATGACGATGAATATATCTTTACGTATTTTTGTGTAAGATTCCACTTGGCGATGTAGGGGACTACGCTCACATTTTCAACTCGATCTTCGTCAAAAATTAGGAGAGAAAGAGAGAGAGAAAGTGAGGGGAAGAGAAGGGGGAGAGAAAGAAAGGTAGAAAGAGGATATAAAAGAAATTACGTTGCATTTAATATTTTTCCCCGTGTTATTAAACATCCTTGTTGTTGACATTTATGTTCCTGTCATTCCGGAAGCAACATCTCCAATGTCTCCAGAGCATTTAACTATGAAAAAGACCACACTAACGAACTCTGCCCGATTCTCATAAAAAACAAGGAGAGAAAGAGAAAGATAAATTGATAGTTACAGAGAGAGAGAGAGAGAGAGAGAGAGAGATAGAGAGAGAGAGAGAGAGAGATAGAGAGAGAGAGAGGGGGGATGAGAATGAAAGGAGGAAAAGGGAGATAAGACATTAATTTCCCTTTAATTGTGTTTTCTTGCATTACTTAACATTACTGCAGCAGAATTTTATTTTTCCTGTCGTTTAGGAACCAATATATTCAATGTTATATAAACAAAAGAGGAGAAAAAAAACGAATACATCTTCTTATTTCCTGATTCAAGTATCTTATCTTTTGCTATTCGGGACGGGGTTTCCGGGAACGTATTACAGAAATAATGACCAAAACATTCGTCGCATCTACCACAGGGGCATCTAGACCCCCTTTAACTTTTCCGTTCAGGAACAGGTGTCTCGCTATTAAGATGTGGTCTATTTGATACGATCAAGGATATAAAAAAAAGGTGCTGAGAGAAGAGAGCTGACACTGAGGAAAGAGCAGAGATGAAAAGGAAAATATAGAGCAGAGACAGGGAGAGAAGGACTGAGAAATTTCATGTAATTTCAAGTTCATTGAAATGATAAAGATCGTCGAGTTGTGTATCTTAGAGTTAGATACTTGCGTTGAATGACACAACAGACAATGAAAACTTCAGAAAGGACTGGGTTAAAAAAAAAGTATAGAGAAAAACTATACTCTGGATATAAAGAGATATACTAAACTTCCCCATCTTAGTAACCTTTTCCCGGGCTTATCTAGTCTCTGTCGGTCTGTCTGTCTGTCCGTGTCTCAAACGCACATAGACATATAAACAGACAGAGGCATGCCAGTATATATATATATATATATATATATATATATATATATATATATATATATATATGTATATATATATATATATACATATACATGTATATATATGTATATATATATACATATATATATATATACATGTATATATATATATAAATATATATATATATATATATATATATATATATATATATATATATATATATATATATATATATATATATATATATATATATATATATATATATATATATATATATATACATATATAATATGAACTGTAAAGAGTGAGACAGACTATGGAGTAAAATGTTCTGAAGTTAGGTTTATTTATCCGTAGATGTTTTTTTTTGTTAATAGTCTAGACATGTTTCGGGAGGTACTCCCATCTTCAGTTGTGTACGTTGCATGGGTATGTGCTTTTAGGGGTTAAAGATGTGTGTGTGTATGTGTGTGTGTGTACACGCAGGCTATATTCTTGTATACGTGTGTTTATACATTTCTCCTTAGGTAAAAGCATAAATTCACACGCACACCTCTACATCTATAAAAAGTTAATTTTATACTTACAAGATGATTAACTACAGTTGAGCATTTTCATTTAGTCAGAGTCGCATTTAAGATACCAGTTAATTCTACTTGGCATGCAAAAGAGTACATTGATATTAGGAAAAACATGACTCTTTATGACTCTTATCCTAATTTCTAAATGCCAGGCTTATCAAATAAGGAATTAAAATCTTGAAGGAATTCTCCGAAAAAGCTTTATAGTTTTGGGGTCAAGTCGGTCAATAGAGCATAAAATCTTTTATTGATCTTCTGATCGTTCATTTCGAACTAACGCAATTTACGTAAAGAGTATCAGTGTGTTCTATCTAGGGCCAAATTGTTCCTCCTGGGAGCCGAGATCAGTATCTGTGCGCTCGTTGAAAAATGTTCCATACACACAGACAGACACTATATATATATATATATATATATATATATATATATATATATATATAGTGTCTGTCTGTCTGTCTGTCTGTTTGTATATATATATATATATATATGTATATATATATATATATATATATATATATATATATATATATATATATTTGAAGTAAATTCTATTGTAATTTAAATATCTTTTAGGTCGTAAATAACTCAATGTCCGTTAAAGAAAAAATGGATATTATAGATACCTGTAGAAGAGCTAAATCTACCCCAACCTCCGACTTTAGTACTCTGTGCAGAAAAATCCCTCGCAAAGATCATACCAAAGAATTAGATAAAACAATAGATTTAGAATCTGCGGGAGGAAATAGTAAATGTATTGGGTTTACAAACTCAAAAGCTTCCTGGTGTGAAATGGAAAAAGGCAAAATTTCACGTGCTCTACCCTTTAGGTGATTGTTAGTCATTTTATTTGGGAATGTTACTTTGAAATTAGTAATCATTTTTTATTAGAACTAATATAAAGCGAGATCGTTCATATTTAGGTTATACCTATTTTATTGACGACTTATGTTCTTTTAATAAAATCGTATAGTGATATATACCCCAAGGATATCAAAATCGAGAATGGAATATTTGTCTATAAACTGTTAGATAAACAAGGTTCTTTTCTGTTCCGTATTGTACGTATGTCATTTAGAGCAAACAGTATTCAATCTTATATATTTTACGTAACTATATTATCAGAATATTTGTGAATAGCTAGAGCTACTCTTAGATTCATTGAATTCGTACGAAAATTATTTCTTTAGTTGGAAAAATGGTCTACCAATGTGGCAGAATTAGTAAGATTTTTAGACAATTCAATAAAGCCATGAATAGACATCTTTATCCTATTAGAACTTAGATTGACCATAATGAACTGATAATCGAAATTAAAGAATATGTTAACAAGAGTATAAAAATATAATAAATAAAATTGTGTATCAAAATAAATTGATTCGTGTTAATGTTGGAGGGATTGGGGAACTAAAATAGATGGATCCAGTGTGGAAGATTACTGTATTGACTAAAACCAAGGAAAGGTGAAACACATTTGGCTCTGGTCCATTTGTGTGACTGATAGGTAGTTGAGCAGGTTGGGAGAGCCAACATGGAACATGGAATAGCTAATTGTATATTAATGGAATGGCCCATTGAAGTGTCACTACTTACTAAAAAGTGGTTTGGTTCCTTTTCAACTATGTATATAAGGATGCATTATTCATTTGAATATGTTGGTAGAGATTCAACTCGAAGAATTTTTTCTGTGTAACTAGTATTCTCAAAGATAATATAATTCGGCTGGCATGCAGTCTGAGATTAAAATCTATGCAACTGATTTAATATTCACTTGGGTGAACACTCGACAGAAAAGAAACAAACAGCAAGTCATGTCTGATTCCTCATTGTTAAATACGTTTTTGTAAGAGAGCCCTTTTTCAAAAAACTTATATGGTGTGTAGCATAAAATAACACTCATATGCAATACATCATGTTGATACTCTATATCAAATAACTAACTACGTTTAATTTAAATCATAGATGAAAGAGAGATGGTGTTTGTTTTTAAAACCCCCGAAACTGTATTAGTAAAAAAGGGAAAAACACTGAAGAAAACTATATGAATTGCGTTGATTGATATTACTAAACAAATGAATGTTGTGACAACTAATTTCGAAAAAGTTTTTTTTATCATTTGGTGTTTAATTCTGTAAAGTTATCTAGACCATACATAAATATTTTTTGAGAAATAAATGCATGATCTGACAGAATAATCAAATCATATTGGAACACTTAAAATGATCTCCTTTTATTATGGGGGAGTGCATCGTTTGGCCTAAACAACGCAAATAGAATAAACAATTAAACAATTAAAAGAAAATGGTGTAGGAATCGAACCTGCGACGACTGGGTAGTCACTTGAACGTAGCGTTGCTCTTTCTATTAAGCCAAACAGCCAGCGGTTATGCAATTTGACGCAATGTCACAATTATGGGGTACCCATGGGGATCGAACTCACCACACTTGCGAGTCTTTCTATGAGATTAGCTTGTGAACCACTGCACTGCACGAGGCGTCAAATAGATGCTCCGACGAATATTGAGTCACTAAGATTAATTTGGTAGGATAAAAGGCCAATTTTGATCGGAAGATTGTGTTGCGTCAACCTTTAAAATCAGCATTCAGATTCCTGAATTCTTACTTTGGTGGAAGCATCAACGTCTGACGCCTATGCTACAGTCCTATTCCTAGCTCGAGAGGATCAAGGGAGGGCACTCCTCCCGTTTGTACTGGTAATTTATTTTCAAAATTGAAATCAGAAACACTTTCATAAACAAATCCGTTGCATAATGATAGAAAAAAAAACAAACAAACCGCGAGACATCTATTTTAAACCACATTTATTTTCAATGTAATCCCATTCCTCGTCAGTGTACTTAATCCAAAGCTTATATATTAATCCCATAAATCGTACATGACAGAAAAAAATGAGATCAGAATTCAGTTAAGTATTGCATCCGGCCACAGATTTATGGATCCGCCCTTGTATCTATTTATCAATGAGAAAAGCCCGCTCAGAAAAAAGCCCACACAGAAAAAGCCTTCACGGAATAAATACACACTGAAAAAATCCCTCACAGAAAAAAAAAACAAAAAACAAAAAAACACGGAAAAAGCCCACACAGAAAAACGCTCATACAGAGAATAGGACACGCGGAAGTAAGCCTACTTGGAAAATATTTTTGATCCGCGTTGATAAGGCCCTACATAAATTCAGATTGATATCTCGGAAACAAAAACACAGTTTATAAAACCATTTATGTAAATATTTGGGCGAATATGTCCAACATTTTATGAGTTGTAATGGAAGGGAAACATGTTCTAAGTTGAAATCATTTTTCTGTTTATAATTCTTATTGATAAGTATAGTTAGAAAAATATTTACCAGATATTAAAACATTAATTAAACCAAATGCTTGTCTTTTGTCCTTTATCAAAGAGCGCACCATGATTTCACCTATGTTCTGGTTCAAAATACCGTTAACTGATAAATTCATGGTGTGCATTCTAGTAAAGAACAAAAGACAGATGTTTAATTTCATCTGTACTTCTAATGAATATTTTCTTTAATTATACTTTTGAATGAAAAAAAAACAAACAAAACTTTTGGGGCTTTTGTATGTATTTCGAATTTCTATGCCTTTTACCTTTCTATTCCTTTCACAATTCTTGTATGCATAAAAAACGTTTCATTAGATTGGTGATTTCTGGTGTGCATATTCAATTTGTAGATACCCCCGTATCGGGAAATTAAGTCAATTCAAAGAAAGTTTGGAGTTGTCTTTTTTTTCTTTTCATCTTTTTGATAAGATGTATTGCAATCTTTAGGAAGGTACAAATAGAAAAAATCGCAAAAAATATCTTGAAGATGTTTTTTTTTTTCAAAACTCAATTCATGGATAAATGTTTTTAATATCTTAGATATCTTTACTCTCCATAGTTTGTTATCAAATAAAACTGTTTTATTTATCGAGAAATATAAAGTTTACCAAACTAATGTTCCGGAGGTCTTATCAAAATTAATTAAATTTTTTTGAAAACATACGTGAAGCAGTTAGCAGAAATATGACACTGACTGAGAAATGATTTTCAAAGCTTTGCTGGCGAGGTATTAATAACTTACGGACTCACAGTAAACTTAGCTCCCCTACTGAGCAATAAAATAAAACTTTGAAGACGCTAGGGAGGAAACCTATCAAGGGAAGTTAATCTTGGTGAAAAGTCTAATCACCCTAATCGGGTATCAAACGACCTTTACTGAAAATAGACAGATTTGATTTTCATTACCTAAAAAATTAAAGATTGTTTGTGTAGGAATACGTAAAAAGAATGGTTTTGCAAACAGAGTCTTTTGTCTCCGGAATATCAATTTGGATTTAAGTAGGACCTTATCTAAACAAAAATTATTCTACATTGGGTCTTTTTTGTGTGTAGGCTTTTATCTGTAATTCTTAGGGCCTTTTGTGTGGGAGTTTTCTATGTGGGATTTTTTTTTCTGCGAATGCTTGTTCCTGTGTGGGTTTTTTTTCAATGATGGTATTGATGTTTTTTCGACGGCAAATTTTCATGTCGGCTTTTATCATGTGAGCATTTCTCATCGAAATGTCTCATATACATCGAAACATATACAGGTATCTCTTGCATTTCAGAATTTGCTTCACACCACTTTTTCGCTTTTCAGAAAATAGGCCAAAAGCGGAAATAACGTTCAGGGTTTTTTTGTTGCATTCCATTATAGAAACAGCGCGCACCTATTCATCTCTCTCTTACACCTTAGTGTCCTGTAACTCCCAGCACCCTAACCTCCAAAGTCACAGCCTAACATAACATCATCACCATTTCCTGGCTTACAAAATGTTCTAACTGAGACACCTTACTTTCAGATAGCGTACAAAACCTGCACTCACACACACAAAGACACACACACACACACACACACACACACACACACATATATATATATATATATATATATATATATATATATAGTAGAATGTGGATTCGCTACACAAACTAGCTCATGTTTCTGCCCTCTTTGGGCCTCATTCACCTGATGAGGCCCGAAGAGAGAAGAAACATGAGCTAGTTTGTGTAGCAAATCCACATTCTACTATTTATTTCCAGCTCTACTCTAAAACAACCTAACTTCCATTGTAAAAAGTTGTATGTATCGAGAACTCTATGAAATAAATCCATAACATTTCAGGAGTGGCTTTATATTATTGATATATTATTATATCATGTTATACTGCTAGCTTAATTTGTACCACATATACTCTGTGTGTATATATATATATATATATATATATATATATATATATATATATATATATATATATATATATACGTAATTATGTCTGCATGTCTATTTTTTGTGCATGTTCGTATGTATTTAAAAAATAATCTATGAAATCATTTCAAGTACTTCCGAAAAATTGTTTTTTTTTTCAACCACAAACTCCAAACTAACATCTCTAACGTTTACAATTAATATGATATAATACAAGCAAATGTATTTTTATTGTCTTTTTCGTCATAAAAATTTGTTTATGACACACATGTCATGTAGGGTATCTATATACATTTATATTTTCACACACAATTAGTGCGAATCTGAAATGCATTTCCTCTTACCGGACATACTCTCTATTGTCAATTATAAAGAGAGTCTATTTAAAACCGTGCGAAAATATAACACGATTCAAACATGCTTTGTTCAAATTGTCCGTTCCAGTGGAGGGCCCACTTCACTTAAGAGGTCTCTTTTGTATAACTTTCCTAAAAATATTACGCTCTCTGGATCTTCGGGTGTGGTAGGTTATCTGGTTAGGAAATAATACTTAGTTCTGGAATCTGCTCTCAACTAAACTGCCTGTTTGAATTTGTGCTAGAATTGAAACTTCTTTTGTTCCTGGTGGGAAAAAACCCTGGGAACTCTCATTCGCTACGGGTGTCTGTCACCGTTATCGTTGTCATTGTCTCTTTTTCATAATTGGATGACAATGTTCTTCCTAGATATATTTTCAAAGATATTTTGTATGCAAGCTTGAGGAGAGAACCCACCTGGGAGATGAAGAGCTATTCTTTTCTTTTTTTCAAAGTATGTTTTCTAAACAAAAGTGGAGTTAACGGTCATAATAAACAAATAATTACTATTCTCTCTATCAGGGACCTTTGTATTTCTGATATCTTTACCAAATCATTCATTTGTATTGAGATGTCGTCGAGAAGTGGAGGTGGTTGCCACATTATTTTGTCTGTCTGTTTTTATCTCAGCCTTAACTTATTTGAGCAACTTATTCACTTCCGGTTTCAGATGTCCATCAAAGTTTTATCAGCTTCCCATTAACCGTAGAATTTCAAGAATTCGTTCCCCATTCCCGTATCTAGTCTCTCACGATGCCAGAGTATGAGGGGCTGGACTTGCCGAGTTTGAATTTAGAGTTAGCAAACTGTCACAGCAGGACTTTGAACTAGCTTCGCTGATTCTATGTTCTGTACGACTAACTGTTTGGCCACCCATGTCTCCACAGATGAAATAATTGTACACTAACATTTCTCTCCAAATATGGGTTGCTCTGGTTTATGTGACAACACTTGTGATGTGTAGCTGATAGATCAGTGCAAACCAATTAATATTCATTCATATTGCTTTGGTATTGGGGATTTTACAACCATCCATGTCATAAACTCGGACATTGGGATATGAAGGGATTCATGTACAATATAAGTTTTGAATCTAAGCGAGTGTTTAAAGATGAATAATTCTATCAGATGTGCCACGATACTCGACACTTCTGAAACTCAAGCAGCATATCTTACTTGAAAAATATTTTTTCCGAATTTTTGACCTGAAATATTTACCAAGTCTCAAAATCCTTTTAAATGTTTCATCGAAGCTAAAGAATGACCCACTATACATTTTATGTTTGGATCCAATAGTTTGTATTACCCACACACACAAATACATACAAACGCACACACACACACACACACACTTATATATACAGTATCAAAAAGGACCTCAGTTGATACGACTTTCATACATAGTGTATCATATATAGTGATTATTTTTCCTACATAATACATAGTATTTCATATACCGAGTATATCACATATACTATATGTTAATTGTAGAACAGTCTCCTTTATCAATTAAAAAATTTTATTTGCGAGTACGTAAAAAAATATTTAACCTTTGCGAGGCCGTTGAAAGCCAGAATTGAAAAGGTGAGTGTAACAAGGAAATGCTGATGCTAAAAGTGAATTTATGCTTCTCCCTGATAGTTGAGCAGACAACAGGAATGTTTTGCACTTGATGATACAAGCATGAAATTTGGTGTGTTTGTTCCCCGATCAGATTTGACTGACTGGTTATTAGAAGATAGAAGATGGTGGCCATTTTTCAAGATGGCTGCCAAAATGGCCTCCCGAAATTGATTTTTCATAACAATATGTGAGTTGACCGTTTAGAATGATCTTGATGTCGATTTGCATGTTTTAAAACATGCCTGAATATATTTTACTTGGCTCTTTTACTAATTTAACACTGGCAAATTATTTGTAGCGATACAATTAGTCATGGAAATTAACAACAAAAAAAATGCAAATATAATTTTGTTGGAAAAGTAACAAAAGAGGACGCCGATATAACTGTATTGTGCATGTGTGAATGTTATTCTAGCTGCTACTGTCAACATATGCAGCTGAAAAGTGTTGTGCACGAGAGCCCTGAGTTAGAGCAATCTCTCTAAGCGTTGCTGGTCAAGATCACTAATTGACGTTGGGAGCAGGCTGAGATAAGTGAAGGTTTCAGAAACCCCACCGGAGACGTTTCAAGTCTACCATGCAGTCTTCTTCCTTTACCACAGATGACAGAAACAACATCACATCCAGTAAATGCGTGGAAGTATGGTATTCCACTAGCGATCTCAGGTCCTTTTGTCCAAATACGTCATGGACTGGAATCCATTGTACACTGGTCATCAGAAATCCACACATTCTTCAGACCAAGGTCCTGTAATGGTAGTACATGTATTGCTGTGACCAGGATGTCTTTGTCATTAGTCTTGTTGGTGAGAGACTATCTGACATCTATCTTTACCCGTCTGGCATGTAAAAATATTCACGCGTCAGCTTTCTCTTTTTAGTATGAATACACAGCATCCAGGGACCACCCTGTATTGCTAATGGCATATTATCTTTTTATGATCATGTGTATGTTTGTTGTCTTTGCTTTAAACATCTTCTCCGTGAAGAAATGAAACAGCACTTGTTGCAGTCATCTTGGAGAAAGATTTTCCTGTTGTTTGGGGTCTTTCTGGTTCCTACCACCCTTTTTGTCACCCTTTGCCTCTTTCTGATTTTTTTTGGCCTCAGATTTTGGGCTTGACTTCTTGTACAATTCACGCAGTATATCCACCCTTTTGTACCCTGGTACCGTATGATTCTAAATTCTGGATGCTTTATTGTTTAGCATTGTCATCAAATGTCTTTGAGGTGCGTCGAGGTGTGGCATAGATCAGTGCCGAACCATCTATGATGACTGGATCGTCTTTTGGTTCTCTGTCAGGATTTTTTTTGTGCGTTCAAAGTCTTTCAGTCAGCTGTGAATTCCCTTCATTAGAACTGTCCCAAGTTTGCTTTAAAACTTGTTTAAAGAAACAAATTGCTTTTTATTAATATGGTGATAGAACGAACATTCACCTTTATTTTTTTTTTACCCCTCCATGAATGAATAGAACTGATTTTTGTCCCGCTAGTGATGTGTGTCAACCATTTTGATAATTGCTGGGTCTTCAATGTATATGTTCCCTCTGCTAGTAAGTAACTCCGCTACATTCAACACTTCATTCAACACAACGTAGAACGGATTCATTTTCTCTTATATGACTTTTTTTTATATTGAAAGCACTAAACGCTTTTCAAATAAAAAGTTACTTGCTTTTCTTAGAGTAAGTAACTTTCGAAAACATGTGAGATAAAGTCATGTGGTGTCAAGGAAAAATGTGTGCGTTTACAAGCGGTCAATTTTGAGGTGTGAAAAGTATCTTCGATTCTAAACTACGCGATGACACCCTTTCTAAATTAACCCAAACATATTTTTCTAGTATTTCTTTTATGTTTTCATGTCGATGCAAATCAGATTTATGTATATGCAGATAACATAATATCTGATAAGCCTATCTCGATCGAGGCTAAATGATACATCAATAGGAAACAGCATAAAATCAGCAAAATCAGATCAATGAGGCTTAAAAAAACAGGATCATTCAAATCAAACAACTTCACTCATTTTTATGAAATAAAACCTTGGGAGACCAATTTTGCCTATCTTGAAAAATGGCCACCATCTTGGATTTTAAAGCAGCCAATCTGAACTATCTTGAGAAGAATGTCACTGATCTTCACCCATGTATCGTACTGTGTACAATTCCCCTCTAATATTAATCTTATCTGCTTGGCTATGAGAAATCTGTGAAGTAAGAGAAACAATTATGAAAAGGTACCTTCAATGGCTTCAAACTGATAGCTCAGATGTAAAACAGAATCAAATTGCGACTCAAATATCAAATACCTCTCTTGTACTTCTTCACCTAAATCATTAGCCGGGATTTTTACTTTAACCATCTCTAATGTGTCATATAATATTTTCTTCTTGGCTACTTTCCACTCAAGTACAAAAGTATATATATATATATATATATATATATATATAAACAATGGTTCGGCAATTGGATACATTAGTATCCACACATTTCAGTGCATAAATCTCAAACTTTAGGCAGTTTAGGTTGGAATTGAATTTCAAGATTTCATGTACGTAGGTAATTCTATCGCCAAATAAGGAAAAAAAAGTATTTATCTTACACAACAAATGTTCATTTATCCTTATCAATGCACTTGATTCAGTAATGAATATTAATCAGATATATCGAACAATGCACCGTGAAGCTACGAATAGCTACGTATCAGACCGAGGACTTACTGGCCGGCCTCATATGTTTGGATCGGTTATACATTTCAGTTTTGTAAAGTGTCATCAAATTAGGCTACGCCAACCCAACTCAAATAATGAGGTCCCCAATCGTCTCTTGGGATCTGCATTCCAGAACTTTCTGTACCGAAATCATATTCTTTATTTTCTATGGGTTGGCACAAAATAATCTGACTCTTTTAATTCTTCCTGACTATTGTTTTGCATGTGTTTGTGTGAATATGTGTGTTTGTTGTGTGTGTATGCATGTGTTTGTATGTGTGTGTGGAAACTGTTTACCGTATCGTACCGGTTATCACAAGTTATTGTTTCCACGAAATTAATCATAAAAAGACATCTGTCACAGGAAATATGCATGTGCACACACACTGGTATACACATACAAACACTGATATACACACGTACATACATACAAACGCACACACACACACACACACACAAACCAACAAAACGAAACAATAGTCAGTTTATTTTGTGTAACCAAGTACTTTCTTTTTTTTCATGATATCTTCTTAATTTCCCTTAGAGGTCAACACTCAAGAATTCAGTTTCATAGTGGTGGATCATAGCTTTTACGTACTTTCTTCTCTTTCACGCCATTGAGTAACTTCTTTTCTCCTGAATATCCAGTTGATCTTCGTCTTGTAACCTTATCTCGCAGCGTAATGGTATGAAATGATAGACAATACAGATATATTACCGATCTTCCGGTACAATCTGTCCCAGCATCGTGACAGATTCTCCTTTTTGCTAGGCCAACAATAGACACGTAATAATAATTCAATGGCACATTTATAACCCACCAATTATGCACATCTCATAACTTCAAAGCATTGGGATTGATTAATATGAATTAAATGGTTACGTGCAATAAATAATATAAAGTTTATAATTGAAATGGATACATGAGTATCAATTAAACATATTTCATATCTTATGTCTTATATAAACTATCAAATACAGTTGCGAGTAGCATCCGTCTCACACTGCTTGTACACCGAAATAGCGCTGTTGGATTTCCCAACAGTTCTGCTTTTTCAGGCATCGACACATGCACTTTGCTTGGAATGATAGTCATTACCAAGGGTAAACGAATTTCACAAAATCGATAGAGTAGTAACGACCACCTCAGTAAAATCAATAAATGGATTCACGCACGCTCAGTGAACTAGCGTGAAAGCTGCGAGAAATTTAGTCGTCCATTCGTAATTTTGTTTTGATCAAAAGTAGCATCTGGATATCTATGTGTATCTGTAGATGATGTCCCTATCACACGACCTTGTGTGTGACAACCTAATTGGTATGCCTCAACTTCTGAGACTCTAATCCTTAAGTCAAAGATTGGAATTTTATGATCGCATAAAACATTCCGCTAGGAATCATGGCGGTAGATAACAGGTTGAAGGAAGAAGAAAACAGAGGGAGAAAATATTTTGAAAAAGATGGTGAATATTGAGGTTAAAGGGGCTTCAATGACCGAAGTTTGTGAGACAATTGCATCATTAATAAAGAACAAGCTATACAGGATACATACAAAATATGGACGAAAACGTCAATTTTAATATTAAATATAAATATGTATTGAAATGTCAGTGCTCTTCTGGAAGATATGATGGTGTGTAAATTATAAAAAGTTCAATGAATCATTCAGTGTTTTATTTAAATCATGTTTTACTGGCAATAAAAATAACTAAAAAAAAAAAAACAAAACAAAAAAACAAAAACAAAAAAAAAACCCAACCTCAAACGTTGCCAGCAACAGATGAGTTTGGAAATCAAATATTTTCAGTCTTGAAATAATTTCAAAGGAGAAAATGAATTCAGTTTATAATTTGGAGAGGTCATTATCATTTCAGGAATTTTTCGGACCACGGAACTCTTTCTTTGAGTCACTCATGTTGTTTCCACAATGTTTCACTTGATCTTTCCAATAACCTTCTCCTTATCAATCAGTAGGGACAGAGAACGCTCTCTTTTTTTTGTTCTGTTACAGATCAAGCTGGTGAAAGAACACGTTGGTTGATAAATGAACCGGATTTTAATTCCCCGCAACAGGAGCTACATAGACAATACTATTCACAGAAACCTATGTAACGCAGGTGATTCTATTTTATATGCAGGGGTGCTCTCCAATTCCTTCCTTTCTGAGCAAAGAAAACAACTTTCGGAATGATAAATTTATTAGTTCTTGAACTTTTCTTTCGTTTTTAAAATCGATATTGGTGATGCATTTAAATTATTAAGTGTTTAAGGCCAATATTTTGCTGCTTCAAGAAAACACTAGATATAAATAAAAAATATGCAGTGTGTGATTTAATGATACTATAAGGTGAAGAAAAAATAAATACTTTATTGTGTGTGAAGTCCAGAATTAAAGTATGAGGAAATCATGTTCGATTAATAATGTGAACGAACGTAGCCATTACACAAAGCTCGGAACCGGAAGGGCGCGTATCTCACTCTATGCAACAAGTGACCGTACGTCGGGAAGCTGTATATATAGTTGTAATAAGGCTGACTGCTTATTGTGTGGAGATAATGTGGCTGAGACCACGGTACTTGTCCAACGTTGATTAAGAAGAGTTTAGAACCTTGCTTTTTGAGTCTGTTTGTCTCACGGACGAGTCTTGGGGTGATGGCAGTAACGGCGGGGTCAATAAACAGAACAGCTGTCTGTTGACCAGCCAATCCGTTGTGGAGATTCCGAACTGCGCTTGAGTGAAGATCTTTCCTCATTCTGTTGACAACACCTGAAAGATCAGGAATACGATTGTCGGTTGGGACGCTATGGTTGGATTCTTCAGCTGTAGTGTTCATCAATGATGTCAATGGAACATTCATGCCCTCGGGACAGAAAGGATAGGAAACCACGCCAAAATGGCCGTATCCTGTGTATGGAAGCAAGGAATTGATAAATTGTGAGATCATATGTGCCCTGTAGGCTCCCATTGCCAGTAAATCGTAACCGAATGAGACGGAACCTGGAAAATAGAAAGAAGTTTACAGTTGATTAGATGAAAATTACGTTACGTTTTCCTAGTTCTATTCTAAAGTAAGGTTGCTCTTAATCCATTAGTCATTGCAATTGTTTATTGTAAAATCAGTCTTTATAGAATTTTGAGGTTCATTGCATTATTTGAACTTGACACAATTAGCATTTTAGATACCCAGGGCCGGTGTAAATTAGTTGATCACCTTGTGCGCTAAAATCTGGGCGTCCTACAAAAATTCTGTACGACTTCGATGAAACTTCTTAATCCGACAAAAACACGAGAACTTGGAAATAGAAGAGAATCAGAAATCTGTGTTAGCAGTGTTATGCCAAAAGAATGAGAAAATGTCCTTATCACAAGGAGCAACGATGCGTTGGGGTGAGGTGGAATTTGCATCCTTTCTCCCACTCTATCCCTGCACCGTTCACCACCCTCCTTGCTCGCGCGGATGGGTTCACCTACGGGATAGAGGAAGATGGAGGACGGGATGGAGGTAGGGCAGGGCATGGTCAGGAAGAGGTGTACGCATTTTAAGGTTGGCCCGTGGGCACTGAATAACCCGGCTGGCCTAAGACGTTGAATATCCTGGCGCCAGACTTAAATTTACTAAGTTTCATGGTACATGAAATGTACTTCTAGATATTTATTTGGGTCTTGTTACTACTATGCAATGCCAAATTACGGAAAAAATTGATTTAAATGATTGTTTCACATCAATCTTCCAAGTGAGAGGGTTTGCCTGACTTAAAAAAAATCAGCATTTGAGATCCTGTGTGTGATAGGGCTCGAACACTGACTCCTGGTACCGGTTGAAAATGTGGAAGCATTTTTGCCACATAGAGGGGCGTACACATTTTTGGAGGTACATCACTTTATACATACTGATTACACAGTAAATATTCATTTTTCGGCATAATCTCTTAGCCAATCTCCTTAAGCCAAAGCTTTCAGATAAAATTTCGGCTGAAACTGTGACTCATGGATTCACATCGTATAATAAGGCATCACAGACTTAAAAATCGTTTTTTTTTCATATTTTATTTAAATTTTAGTGCTATTTTTCAAATGCTTTGTTTAAGCACTTTTATGCCTTTACAAGTGGATTTGATATCATAGCTTGTAACTGGTGGTCTAGCATGCAGTCCTTTAGTCAAGAAATATTTTCAATGACTGAAATTCGCTCAACTCTTCCAAAAATGAGTAAAAAAAGTACATCCTGTTTTCTATAAGCTTTGGTGAGGTTAAACTGTAACTATGTAATCTTCATAACCATAGGCCATCGGAATATACGGAATATTTCCTACAATATCCATCTGCGTCCTTGGGATATTTTCTAGGATTAGGCCAAATAGAATAGGAAAATTGGTGTTACACCAATCTTCAAAGTGGGAAAGGGCCGGTTTCCTTGCCTTAAAAATTTATTTTTGTAATCCCAGCTTCAAAAACGGATTGGAAAACCAACCTCCGGTGTGGGTGAGAAATACGAAAGTATTTCATTCTCTATCGAACGAAGTAGCAATTTAGTCAGAATTATACATAAATGAAGCAGAATACGTCAACCTGGCTATACTTTTGAATCTGTATTAGTCAACTTGTGCTCGAAGTGGGTAGTTCGAGACAGTGGTCGCTTTATTTCGCCTGCCATTTGTTATTTTCTTCTATTCTACTTTCAGTAATTTATCATAATCCACTTCTGGCTTGCTAGGCCCTTCGGAGATTCACCAAAACCCTGTTAACCGTACTTTTTGGTAACGCATCCCCTACTCGTTTCGTTGTCAGTCTCTGACAACGGTGGATGAAGGATTGGATTTTTCTGGATCGAATTATGAATTGTCCTTCTCCAAGACTGGTTGCCAACCACAGCTGAAGAGTGCAGAATTCTGAGCTATTTACCCATGACTGGAAGGAGTTAGGAGATTTATTCATGCATTTCCCAAAGGCATCAACACGAAGTGACCGGAAACTATCTCAGCCGTTTCACTGGTTCAATTTCAAATGCTGTTAACTGTTATGCCAACCGCACCCTTTACTCCATCCTTTAAAAGAAAAAAAAAACCTCACGAAAACAGGAAGCAACCGAAAAGCAAGCCCAACTACTCAACCGAAGCTATTAAGGTGTATTCTCACTGAGCGCCCCCTAAAGTGTGGCCGTATGTCAGGTTATACTGCTCAGTAATTATCTACCTAATCAGCGAGTTGATTCTGTGTTTGATATCTTGGTACTAATAAGAAATAAAGTCTGATATCTTCTTTTAGATTGGGTGCATTTTTATTTTGGACACATATGTAATATACTTACTTTTTTCATCTCTTTGTGGACGTTCCGGTCTACTGGTTGTAGTAGTTGGAGCAGGTGTGGTCGTTGTCGGCACTGGCGTGGTGGTTGTTGTTGTTGGGGCAGCTGTGGTTGTGGTAGTTGTTGGTGCAGGTGTTGTTGTCGGAGCAGGTGTGGTTGTCGTAGTCGTTGGTGCCTGTGTCGTGGTTGTGGTCGGGGCCAGCGTTGTTGTGGTCGTTGTTGGTGCAGGTGTGGTGGTGGTGGTAGTGGGGAGGGGTGTTGTCGTCGTAGTCGTTGTTATTTCAATATCTAGAAAAAGAATCGGAAATAAAACACAAATTATTTTTCGAGTCGAATTACCAACGAATAGATATTCGAGCCAAAATAAAAATCAGGAGCCAGATATAGAATTAAAATTATCCCATGACCTAATAGATCGTCGATGTACCATTTTGGGTCTTTCTTGGCTATTTCTCGCGTTAACGGAGGTTTCTTAGTCTTGTCCATTTCTTCTACAAGTAGCATGTGGCAGGTTGTATCAGGTTACATGAAACCAGATCTATTCAAAAAGGGGTTCATGCCATTCCCAAGAAATTTGAATTTGATTCACCTATTCCATTTCCTATGCTGTTAGCCATCAGGCCAACTCACCACCTCTCTATTACTGGTTCACAACAGATTAGGAGGCAATACCTTGAATAGTGCTGTTTTGGTTAGTGCAGGTTTTTATGTGGTGTGCTAAAGGCATTGTTGTACAAATTAATGACATTAAGTGTAAGCTGGAAAAAAACCGCATAAAATTATAATGAGACCTTGAACAGAATGGCTTCAAACAGCACGGAACATTTTGGAACAAACAAACCATTCAAATACCTGTACAGTAGAACGTCGAGTTAGCGGACCCCAGTAAAATGATCTTCGGATTCTTCAGAATAAATATGAAAACGACCTGAGAGTAGCGACAAAAAAATAACAGAAAGTAATGGAAGTCTTGACTGAATTCAATAAAACGATGGTATAGTAAGAGACAACGTAAATTTTAATGTCTTTAGATTGTTAGTTCCTTTCACTTTTGACGTAAGAATCTTTAAACAAATGCTTTTGAAAGTATCTTTTGTTTTGGGGAAACCTTGTGCAATGCCATAGAGATAGTTTTTGTGAAAACGGTACGGAAATGCCGTGCTTTTCATTACATTTGAAGCTGCACCTCTACCCCAGCTTCAACATCGACTGTGTGTGTACCAGACAGGCAACATATAAAAAGACAAAATGAAAAACAAAGAAAAACAAAAAGATTCTAAATCATTCACCGCTGAAGGACGTAAACAAATTGTTTGAAATTCACGCTTCATGACATTACCGTGTCTAATGTCCTTATCCCAGCGATGCTATTTAGTCCCTCGGGAATCTCCATTGTTCTCTCTTTGACCAACACGCTCTTGTAATAATTTGTGCACACTGGCACTGATGGCCTAAAGCAGTGGTTCCTAACTGGGGAACGGCGTACGCTCACCTAGGGACGTGTAATTTCTAGAGGAAGCACATACCAGCAGGAAATAGAAAGAATTTCCCTAATTATTCAGGCAATTCTTCTAAAAAGTAAATGCATGATATCGCCATAAACATAATGTATTGAAAAAAATGTTCACAGATTTTCAGGAATAATTATTTGATTGAATACACGTGGGGCGTAGAGACAAAGCAAGAAAAGCTAAAGCGTGTGTGGCAGTAAAAAGGTTAAGAACCGCTGGTATGAATAGAAAATTTCTTCTGCAACGTGATTTTCTGAATTATCTAAGTTATACTCCAACTATCCGTTTATGTAACCCCTGAAATCCAGTGGCATTTATTTTCCTGAATCTATTTTGACCGACGCCAAATTCGCTGCAATTTCATAGGCTGCCTGATCGTTTAACTTACTCATCACGTTACTGTTTGGCGATTACCCCTAGGCATGAACAATTCTGCACAAAAAATTTCCAACGTTGATATTTTAAAAAAGCAATAAATGATTTTAAAAGTCTGCAGCCAATTCTTTACAGACTTTTACTTTTACTGACATCGAGTTCACAATAGAATTTTTTGTTAAAAATTATCCATGCCTAGTACGTAATGCGTCTGATAGATATCTTAAATACTAAATCTTATCGTACATAAATAGAAGATATAATTTAAATCTTTTAATCGATTTTTTTTTTATAAATTGTAAAACTAGGGTCCCATAAAAATAACAGTATCGCACTAATTATACAAAATAAAAGAAAGCATCCGGTAATTTTGCAATACGATGGAGCATAAGTCGTTGAACTGACTCAGTTTATTTACGAGTATTCGGCCGACGTTAACGTGATCAGTAAACAAAATGATAAGGCAAGCAATGAAAGTGTGGCAAATTCGGCATCGGTCAAAACAGATTCGGAAAATGATACACACCTCCAGAAATCACATAAGGGCATTATCAAAGAAACGAATCAAACAATTCATTCACTCAAATGATTACATATATAGTGGCAGGGCAAATCCTGTTGGTTGGAGAAAAATAATGAAACAATAATCATTGTTGTATTTTAGCACTGACTGTCTTTAAAAACGCTGTGCAAATTTTTCTTATCGCGATTTTCCCTTTCTGATTTTGTCATTCTCGGGACTGACTATATAAATCTGATGGACTATCCGCTAAAGTTTGCAAATTCAAAATTTGTTTTATCAAATTTTAGCATTCAGTCTTAGGAGAAAGATAGAAGTTCAGGAACTGAGGCAAACATTACTAACATAATAGTCATTTTATAGCAGAACTTTACAATAGAAAAGCATAATTTATTTTACTATAAAAATGCACTGCAAATTAGGAAAGAAGAGAAGATGCAAGTGTTTCTGATAGATTCAGGCTATTATATGTATAATTATCATTTTGTAACAGTATCTGTAGAAGATAATGGTAAATGATTTATTACAGAAATGCGTTGCAGATTATTTTACAAGAAAATGTATCAAAATGAAGAAAAAAGTGATGGTCGGTAATTAAGGCGAATGCAAGTCACAAAATACAATTTCAACTGTCTATGAGTGCTGAACGTAGCAAAAATTCACTTTACAACGCAAAACTTTCAAGTCATCTAAACAACTATAAATATTGTTGATTTCAGCTATTGTAAATCGTCTCGTGTTAGAAATAATACTTTGTTTAGCAATTTTCTCCCTTTAGATCATCGGATAACCACAAAATTGTGCACTTTACGAAAGAAAACATGAAATGTTTAACATAGTTTGTGCATACCATAAGGATTATTTTCAAATGTGGAGGGAAGTCAGAATGACTTCTGAGGATCGTGAAATATGAAATCCAAGATGACCGCCAGTTAACGGGGTCAAATGTGAAAATGTGTTTAATTCATAAACAAGCAGCGAGGGAAAATATGTTGTGTGATATTTTTAACCAATTTGCGGGTGCACATTCATTTAGAGATACTTTTGAGATCACCAGAACTCAATGAGATACATTTAGATCAAGGTTGAGATGTGAGAATGATTAAGCGGTCAAAAGAGCATTTTGTTGCCAATACGTTTATTTTACCTTGGACACTTGATTGAAATCAGCCTTAACCAGATCAAAATTTGTTTTAATATGAGAGCTTATCTGCTGAACTACATGGTCATTTTTGTTTGAATTCGTTGTGTTAAAAGATAGCTAGGTCTCAATTGTAAACATCAACAGCGTGAAAATATCAGTTGTAAGAAGTTAAGTTTAGGATGTAAAATCAGCCTCTGTTTAACTATAATGTCACCTTGGTTGAATGCTTGATAGTGACCGGGCGTATACTGGAGCCTTCTTTGGCAAGTGAGTCTGATTTCGATTCTCACACTTTATTTTCCGGTCATGGTATTCAATCTTTGCCGTAAGATTATGGCCCGATTCAAAGTTGTGATAAAAAAACAACAAGAAAAAATAAAAACTGAAAGTTTGGATGAAAGTGAAAACTAGTTGAAATCAATGATGATGCTTATGATTCTCTGTTAGTGATCTGAAACTTATGTTATCGCCACACTTCTTTATCATGGGCGTCGCGGAGCCAGTATTCTCTGAATTTGTCTAGTTCAACTCTTGTATTCTGTCGGCCTCGATTTTCGCATGTGATAAATACTGTCGTATAACAATATTCCTACCCTAATTTCTGCCCTAACTCCCTATTTTGGCTGGTGCCGAGCGAAGTTTAGGCCAGTAAATATCATGAATCAACCAAGATTGAAATAATGTTGTTTTTCTTTTTAATGTGATCAACATAAAATATGTATTTGATAAAAGAATGTTTCTTTCTTACCTTCACATGTTTTGACATTCAAGGTCTGTGCAATGCCTTCCAGTGCAGAGTAATCAGATACTTGGAAGACGTTCTCGATTGGATCACTGGCAATGACTTTCAGTTCTTCCAAACGATAATGGTAACCAACTCCAATAGCGTACACGACGATACCAAGATCATGGAGACGCTTTGCTTCTCGACGAGTTGCCTTCGGAGCACTAGAAAGACCGTCAGTGATGACAATAGCTATGAAAGGAGCATCCGATTCCTTGATTCGAGGTTCAAGTCCTTTTCTGAGCAGAGCAAGCGCCATGGCGGTGTTTGTTGAACCTGTACGGTAAGGAATATTCGATATGGCTTTACTCAGCGATTTCCGATCGGTATGTTGGTCTAAGGAGAACTCGAGATGTGCTGCGTTACTGAAGGTAATTGCACCGATACGGACTTGGGTTTTGTCGGGTCCAATGTCGAAGGTGTTGACAAGCTTTTCAACGAAGTCCAGCTGCTTTTCGTAATCAACAATCCAGATGCTGCTTGAGGAATCCAACACAAATACGATGTTGGCAGGTTTCCCCGAGCAGGCTGAAATTCAAATATACAGAAAAAAGAATTCATGAATATAATTGATGATTATTACTTTCCAATAAGGATGCAAAACAAGTAAATGCTAAACCTATTCGAAAGTAAAGAGTATCAGTGACATGTTTACTAAAAATGTATGGATTTCCCCGCTATACGGAAGTACACGTTCCCTTCGCTATTCAAAAGTTTATGATGCCTATGGAAAAAAACTTCCGTAGGCCGAAATGGCGAAAAGCAGAGAATCAATAACAACTTGTTTGTACGGGGAAAAGATTTGAACGTTCTAGATCCAAATTCAATCTACCAATGCATACCAAAAACGCATAAAACCTAAAATAACGCTAACATATATAAAAAATAGGAATATGAGAGGTAGAGAGTGCGCTGCCTTTAGAAAGACTTGCTGTAAAAACAAAGGCTCAAGGCTATTTTTTGCTATTCATCTTTTGTTGTTGAAGTGAGAATGTGGCAAAATGCGAATTTTTGAAAAGCAAGGGATACCTGTCTAGAAAATCAGAAACTTATCCTCACCAATGTTTCTCTATTCTTGCCAAAGTAAAGGAATTTTCCGGCACAAAAAGCCAGCAAGACTCGACAATGGATAAAACACACCCTTGAGAAAAAACAGTGAGTGGAACAGCCGAAATGAAATAAAACAACAAAATGAAGACAGTAATCCTGAAGTTCTTGACTGAATTTTGTTAGATTTGGGTGATATAATCATTGTATAAGCCTTGGGTCTGACTACTTTCGTCATCTTTGGTATTTCATTTTTTGACAATATCTCGTTCGTGTACGTTCCGGCCTACTTTGTACATCTGTTGTGTTCTGCAATTAAAACAAGATTCGATGACCTTCAAGAACACAACAAATGCCAAATGATGGTAGATAGTACGCAGCCGAAACCCCGTGAAATGATCCCAAATCAAAACGGGGAACCAAACCAATCTACTCAAGAACATTGAACATTGAACATTGAATTCAAAGAATTCATTTCGAATTTCAAAAAAAAAGTTGTCTTGGCCCAAACCCTGATTCGTGTTTGATAACAAGCACTATGAATACAATCAAGTCAGGAAAAAAAATCCCTGATATCCTCCAAGTCAGAAAAGGGATAAAAGTTACGAATCGCCTTAGTGATTGAAGAGTGATATAAAATTCTATACGTATCAAGCGTTTCGGGATCTTTATCTTCCGGTATTCTCCGGGTGTTTGTTGTGCTTTGGTTTTTCAAACATTGCCCCCCCCACACACACACACGTCACATCTGGTCCCTGTGCTTGTTATCTTGTTGAACTATCTTCCCCAAGCAAAGACCTGAGATTAAATTGTCCAGAACTTTATCCTATAACAAACAAACAAGCCAACAAGCAAACAACGATGAAGAAATTAGTACAAATGAAACAAAAACAATGAATCCTGAAACCTTGCTTCACAAAACCCATTAAAATAAGAGCTTATGTTATGTTTGTTTTGGTAAGATTGTTAGTCATGGTTTCTTCCGTTTATTCTCTATGTTCATTTTCATGTTGTTGATAATAATAATAATAATAATAATAATAATAATAATAATAATAATAATAATAATAATAATAATAATAATAATAATAATAATAATAATAATAATAATAATAATGATAATAATACCAGGACCTAGCAAGAGAATTGAGGAAGATGTGGAACATGAAAGCCAGGGTAGTACCGATCATAGTGGGCACTCTAGGAACTGTCCCCAAAACGCTGAGGGTGAGACTGGAGGAGATCGGGATTAGGGGAGGGATTGAGACAGTACAAACCACAGCACTCCTAGGAACTGCACGGATACCGAGGAAAGTGCTAGAAATATAAGGACTGCAACGCTAACTGTCAATATTGACCCAACAGAGGAAGGGAAATGAAAGTGGAAACTCAAATTGTAGCCCTGACATGATAGGCGAAAGAGAGAGGAGGCGTTGGCTGAAGACCTAAGGAGACTTATTGTCACTCAGCCTTCAGCAATAACCACTGGGCAACCGGTGTGAAACTGTAAATCGCAGTATTACTGCGACCTATGAGTACTAGGAGAGGAGGGCTGGAGACTCGAGGAGACTTGCTGTCACTCAAACTCTAGCAGTTACCAACAGGCAACTGGCGTGAGATTGCAAATATTAATAATAATAATAATGATAATAATAATAATAATGCTATTTTGACTACAGGCTGCCCTGGATGATTTTGTTCTGGGCTTAGTTAAAGAAGTTTTCTTTAGATTCTAATGATACTTAACGGTTGGCTTTGAGATGAACTCTGATTATCTTCGAACATTCTAATGATATTCTACTTTGGTTGATTATTCTTGATATTTTGATGGTATCTTTGTACCTCTGAGATGGTTTTCTTTGTGAGTCTGATGAATTTTCTCTTGCAATGAGAAGACCACTGCCAAGTCGAAAAAAGTTGTTTTTTCTTAGACCTGCACGTGGGTAAGTGAAATTAAAATTAAATTTAAAATTATTATATTTATAATTTATATTTCAAAAGGAGTTGTCCCATAGAAGTATAGAAAAGCGAGGGGCGAGTATACATATATATGTGTGTGTGTGTGAATGAACTTTTCCACTTGCAACCTCCTCCCCCCCCCGCCCCCGAGATTAGTATGGTATAAATTGGCGGTGGTCGCTTGGCCATCTATGTACCCAGCGGGCATTGGAAGAAGAAGAAGAAGAAAAAAAAACAACGAATATCGAAGACAGTCTACCACATTTTGACAAAAGGCCTCCTTTTTCAGGATGAATTCTGGTGACTTACTTTGAAGACCTAACTAACTCAGGCTAGATTTTAAAATTTACTCTGTGATTGAATGTCTTATCATTAACAATAATAATAATAATAATGATATTAATAATAACAATGCTATTTTGACTACAGGCTGCCCTGGATGATTTTGTTCTGGGCTTAGTTAAAGAAGTTTTCTTTAGATTCTAATGATACTTAACGGTTGGCTTTGAGATGAACTCTGATTATCTTCGAACATTTTAATGATATTTTACTTTGGTTGATTATTCCTGATATTTTGATGGTTCTTATTGAATGTCTTATTAATAATAATGCTATTTTGACTACAGGCTGCCCTGGATGATTTTGTTCTGGGCTTAGTTAAAGAAGTTTTCTTTAGATTCTAATGATACTTAACGGTTGGCTTTGAGATGAACTCTGATTATCTTCGAACATTCTAATGATATTCTACTTTGGTTGATTATTCTTGATATTTTGATGGTATCTTTGTACCTCTGAGATGGTTTTCTTTGTGAGTCTGATGAATTTTCTCTTGCAATGAGAAGACCACTGCCAAGTCGAAAAAAGTTGTTTTTTCTTAGACCTGCACGTGGGTAAGTGGAATTAAAATTAAATTTAAAATTATTATATTTATAATTTATATTTCAAAAGGAGTTGTCCCATAGAAGTATAGAAAAGCGAGGGGCGAGTATACATATATATGTGTGTGTGTGTGAATGAACTTTTCCACTTGCAACCTCCTCCCCCCCCCGCCCCCGAGATTAGTATAGTATAAATTGGCGGTGGTCGCTTGGCCATCTATGTACCCAGCGGGCATTGGAAGAAGAAGAAGAAGAAACAACGAATATCGAAACTTATACTAAGTCAAGACTTATGACATTTAAGGGAGACATATGATCTTTTATGTACGCAACCCCCCCTCCCCAAGAAAAAGGCTTAGTGTTATTTCTTTAGTTCAACAATCAGGCAAATGTCATATCACTAGATAGATATCTCTGCAAGCCTGAATGGCTTGCCCTTGTGAGGCCATACCCTGGGTGGTAGGAGCTGGTGGGACTCTTTGATTACCACTGTGCACATAGGTCTCAATGAACCCACCAAGGTATGGCACTACCTTAAAAGAACCAAAAGGGCCGGTGGGGCTCTTGGGCTATTTCCGACTCACATCGGTCTTAACCAACCCACCAAGGTCTGGTACTACCTCCAAAGAACCAAAAACCCAAATCATGACAGTACAACCAAACCATTTTACCGCAAAAAACGGGGCACAGATCCAAGACCTGTGTGTCGTAACCGGCAGGTGTTCCCTTGTTAGCCACCAGGAGGGACCCGGTCGTCATCCTGTGACTGCTGGCCAAAATCTCGGCTCGTGTACCCTTAATGGCCTTCAGGAGGGACACAGTCGTCACACAGCTACTGTTGGCCCAAACTCGTATACCACTAGCGATATCCAGGGGAAGCGCAGTCCTCATGGGGCGACTGCTATAAAGAACAAGAGAAAGAGATGGACAAGGGAAGAGAATAGACTAGTTATGTACTGTTACTATAAAAGCAAGCCTTCAGTGCGATCTTATAGGGAGCGTATGCTCCAAATATGGAGGGAAAAATCTGCTGTGGAAGTATCGAACCAACGCCTTGCTGACCAAGTAAAGCAAATTCAAAAGAAGAAATGGTTGTCTGAGACTGAACTACTAGAGATTCGCATTAATGTAGAGAGAGATTCAGGTGACACATCTGAAAAATGCCCCCCCAGCACAACTAGTACCAATAACAAAACTAGAATAATCCCCCATGAGACCCCCACAGTAAGCTACGCACCAGAGGGTGATGCCGAGGCACCAACGGAAGAAGAGAAAAGCAAAATACAAGCTTTGAAAGAGATCATGCGAGGAGAGAAAACAACACTCCCCTCCCTAAGAGACAAAGATAGAAAGAAAGTCGGAGAAGTGACCGAACAGGTCAACTGCCTCTTACAGCACATAGAAACAGACACCCTCCTAGAACTCAACAACCTAATTTATGCAGGGGCGAAAATGGTAGCACAAAGCTTCACAACACAAGATAGGAACCTGGGTACTAATAGGGAAGGGAAACCCAACTGGGAGAGAAGGTTACAAAGGCAGATCTCCCAACTACAGAGAGAAGAAGCACTGCTTAGAAATACACCACACACAGACAGACCACGAGTAAGACTTTATAACAAATATAAGGTAGCGCAAAAAGGCATCGCAACTGTAGTTGAAGAGTTACACCAGAAAAGACTAGCTAAAGAGGCAAGACTAAAAAGATACAGACTAAGATCGGCCCAATACACACAAAACCGCACATTCCAAAACAATGAGAAAAAGTTTTACCAAGATTTAAATGGGGAAAGAAGGCAGGACATAAAACCAGATGCCACAGAGGCCAAGAACTATTGGAATAGCATATGGGGGCACCCAAAAAGACACAATGTAACACCGCAATGGTTAGGAAACATGAGAAAAGAACTAGAAAATATAGACAAGGGAGAACCAATAGTACTGAATGAAACCACATTGAAACATACTCTTAGGAAAGTAGCCAACTGGAAAGCACCGGGTCCCGACGGGATCCATGGGTATTGGTTCAAAAAGTTCACCACGTTACACGGCAGACTCACCCACCTACTCCAAAATTGTCTAAATGAAGGCAAAGCACCAGAATGGATGACTAAAGGCAGAACCACCCTCATCCAAAAAGACCTGGGGAAGGGGAACATAGCAAGCAACTATAGACCAATCACTTGCCTACCACTTATGTGGAAAATCCTGACTGGGCAAATAGCAGAGAGAATATACATGTCAATGGATAGAAGGGGGCTACTACCAGAAGAACAGAAAGGGTGTAGGATAGGAACCAAAGGGGCAAACGATTTACTCTACATAGACCAGATGATCTTAAAAGAAGTAAGGAAAAGGAGAAAGAATATCGCAATGGGATGGATAGATTACAAAAAGGCATACGATATGATTCCACATAGCTGGATACTCGAATGCCTTAGAATGTTCAAAATTAGCGAACCGGTGGTTAAATTTATTGGTAATTCAATGAAAGACTGGAAAGTAGATTTGACAGCCGCAGGGGACAAACTAGCCGAGGTAGGGATAAAAAGGGGAATCTTCCAAGGAGACTCGTTGTCCCCACTATTATTTGTTCTAACAATGATACCGCTTAACAGAATCCTGAGAAACAGCAAAGGATACCACTTCTCTAAAACAAAAGGAAAGGTCAACCACTTAATGTACATGGACGATATTAAATTGTTTGCAAAAAACAGGGGAGAGCTTGAGACTCTGTTCAACGAAGTAAGGGAATATAGTGAGGACATAGGAATGGAGTTTGGGATAGAAAAATGCGCAATCATGGTGATGCATAAAGGAAGGCTTTCAATGACTGAGGGAATTGAACTTCCGGACAACAGCAAGATTAGGGCATTAACTGCACAAGACCGATACAAGTACCTAGGTGTCCTTGAATGTGACACGATAAAGCGGGAAGAGATGAAGGAGAAAATTAAGAGAGAATACCTCAGAAGGATAAGGAAAATATTAGAAACCAAATTAAATAGCAGAAATCTAATAAAAGGAATGAACACCTGGGCTGTGTCAGTAGTTAGGTATACAGGACCATTCCTAGGATGGACAAAGGAAGAGCTCCAATCAATGGATAGGCGAACAAGGAAACTTATGACGATGCATAAAGCATTACATCCTAGGGATGATACAGATAGGCTATACGTTAAGAGAAAAGAAGGTGGTAGGGGGCTCATCAGCATAGAAGATTGTGTCCAGAGAGCTAAGGTAGTCCTAGATAGATATGTGCAAACAAATAATGAAGAAATCATAAAGAGCGCGAGGGATAGTGCGACAAACAATAAAGTAGAAAACAATGGAACAGTACAGCAAACTAGAAAAGAAAAGTGGGAAGGGAAAAAATTGTACGGCGAGTTTAAAAGACAGATAAAAGATATAGCAGACGAGAAATCATGGACGTGGTTACGAAAGGGAAACCTTAAGAGAGAAACAGAATCGCTCATCATGGCAGCCCAAAACAAAAGCATAAGGACAAACTACATAAAAGCAAAAATCGATAGAACACAGACAAACAGCAAATGCCGCATGTGCGGTGAAAGAGATGAGACAGTAAACCACATAACTAGTGAATGTAGCCAACTCGCCCAGAAGGAGTATAAGCATAGACACGATAGAGTAGCAACGATGATACACTGGGAACTAAGTAAACAAATGGGATTCAACCATGGGGAAAAGTGGTATCAGCACAAGCCAGAGGCAGTTTTGGAGAATGACAACCACAAACTACTGTGGGACTTCGACATCCAAACTGACCACCTCATCCAGGCAAGAAGGCCGGACTTAGTAATAGTAGACAAAAAAAGGAGGGCCTGCCAAATAGTAGACGTTGCTGTACCTGCAGACCATAGAGTAAAAAAGAAGGAGGGTGAGAAAAGGGAAAAATACCAGGACCTAGCAAGGGAGTTAAAGAAAATGTGGAACATGAAAACCAGGGTAGTACCGGTCATAGTGGGAGCACTAGGAACTGTCCCCAAAACGCTGAGGGAGAGACTGGAGGAGATCGGGATTAGGGGGAGGATAGAGACCGTACAGACCACAGCACTGCTGGGCACTGGACGGATACTGAGGAAGGTGCTAGAGATATAAGGACTGCAACGAATCGTAGCTCTGTCATGATATGCGAAAGAGAGAGGAGACGTTAGCTGAAGACCTGAGGAGACTTATTGTCACTCAGCCTTCAGCGATAACCACTGGGCAACCGGTGTGAAACTGTAAGTCGCAAAATTACTGCGATCTATGAGTACGAGGAGAGGAGGGCTGGAGACTTGAGGAGACTTGCTGTCACTCAAACTCCAGCGGTTACCACCAGGCAACTGGTGTGAGATTCCTAATAATAATAATAATAATAATAATAATAATAATAATAGGATCGATCTTAGACGCTGACTATAAATGTACCAGCGAACTAACTCTATCTCTTGCTTGATGAATCTTGCTTCGTAGCAAACGCCTGTTTTCGTAAATCCATGTGTTTCTTAAACGTATCAGACCTTACATCCTTCTCTCTGATGTAATATGCAAGCCATACCCGCAAGTGAAAAACTTGAAAATTTGCATTTTTCTCTGAGTAATTAAATTCCTTTGTCACATTCTTCAGACTGACATAAATCTTAGTCCCCGAGGACTTGGGTTGCACCCGTGGTTGAATATCAGGTATCCTCACTTGGGCGTAAGCTTGCAAGCATTGTCAGTAACAAGGTCAAATATGGCGTAAGCGCTACCATACGAACTTTGTAAGCGTGACCAAGAGGATTTGGACACAAAATACGATACCACCGATTCGATGACGATAATGAATGTCCAAAATAATTAAGAATAACAGGGTTTCACGTCATAATTGCACTGATGCTATTTCATACCATTCCCATCAATATTTCTCATTTTTTGTGGTTTATCGCCTTAAAGGACTATCCCAACAGGCTGGACATTCCACGTGAGTTGATAACTGAAATTATCCATTATCTCATATCACAGTTCTTCCTCATCCTTTAGATGTACCTTGAATAAGAGATACGCAAATGTTTTTTTTACAGTATCCTCTTTTTCATCTTTCTTTTGCCCCCTCTCCCCATTCAAAATTGATACATCGCAATTTTCTTGCGTTTCCATCCGTACCAACCTTTCAATTTTTTTTCTGGTTGTCTCAATATATCCAGCCGGCAAACCTCTTTTCCTACATCCTTTTCTTGTCTCCATTCTTTCCCACTCTGTATATGCATATATATCTATTTTTCGGTAGTTTTTCGTTTTCTCGACCCCCCCTCTCCCTATGGTTCCCCCAATTCCTTCTTACTTGATATTATCATGTACGTTTCTCGGTCAGAAAGTAGAACTGATTCCAGTTTAGAGGGATCAGGGATGGGGTAGATATCAAGTATAATAATGGTCGTACATACGAAAAATATTTGAAATCTCTCTCAACAGAATTTTCCTTGTATGTAAGAATTCTCTCTCCAGAAGCTTTAAATTCAAAAGTGTTGGACGCTAGTCCGGGTATCCCTGCTGGGTATTTTGGGTGATATACAGAAATATTTGCCCGTGTCGTGCGTTTGGTAGAGGTATTCTTTCGTTGTTTTTTTTTTTCTTTCTGTTTTTTCAAATTCAGTCAGTCAATGACTAGGAGGGTAAGTCAATAATTATCCGCCCTTTGATAAATTTACAAATACATTATCTTTCGTTATAGTCCCCCTGGATTTACAGAGCACCTGGTCCAGCATTCCATGAGTTTGGATACGACCACCGGGAAAAAATGTTTTGGTTGACCCCTGAGCCACGTATGCACTGCATCTTTCACATCTTGGTCCCTTACAAATCGATGTCCTTTTAAGGCGTCTTTGAGAAAACCAGACAGATGTTACTCTGAGAGAACGAGGCGAGGAATATAAGGGGGTATGTTCGAATCCTAGTTCCTAAAGCATTTGAACAGTGTGGACAGTAGTGCGTACGCACAAATTTTCCAAGCAAAACACTTTTTGACAATAGAACTCGGCGTTTGCTTCAAATTGTAGGTTTCAGCTTATCCTGCGCATTATACAGTAACGTGCATTGTTTACTGTTGAACCCTTCTACAGAAAATGTTCCAGCACTGGCCCTTGCTAGTTCACAAGACGGAATGACCACGACACTCCATGGTTGAGATTTGAATTTTCTTTCGGTAGCTGATAGCAGGTGTTTCTATTCCCTGTTCACCGATTCTTTAATTTCATCCATACACGCTGTTCCTATATTGTACCGAAAGCCTCTTGTAGATATCACACATAGTACACCTTCAGTCCATAAAAAAACGGATCACTCCCCGTTGTCCCCCCCCCCTTATAAACTGATAGCAGAAAGGCCACGTTCAACCTATGGTATCCCAAAGGCAACCGACCGATAAACAACGAGTGTTCACAGTAGAGACGACAGGCACACTACAATCTAACATGCATACAAAGGTCAGCGTATAGAGAACTATAACAAAAGTGGATAATTATTGACTAACCCTCGTACATGGTAATTTAGTGCAACTCTGGCAGCTTTCACGATTGGTCATTTGCTTTTTCTTTGTTACCATTGAACTGATAGTTTGTCTGTTAATTGAAATTTGCTGCGAGAGAAATACTGCTGATTAATTATGACTGAAGTGAGTGAAATGACTTGTTGGATAGTGAATAAAAAGTTTCATGATGGATATAACTCAAGTAACTCTCAATAGTCAAATAGTAATTCTATAGTACGAAGTAATGAAAATTCTTCTTCGGAGTATGAAGGAAACCTCATCCTTAAGGCTCGGCAATGAGTCAAAATGAATCGTGGACCCACTAGTCACGATTCCCAGGAAACATACACAGAAATACCGCAGAAAGTTGTTGAAGCGAGGTTTGCTAACTATGGACGAGATATCTCGGAACAATCCCTATGATATTATGTTCAGTGTGAATTTCCGTCATTAAGTCTACGAAAAGACAAAAGATATATTTTCTAAGGGGGCGTATTGCATACTCGAAAGAAAAAAATGTTCCTAATTAAAACAATTTTTCTTTAGAAATGAAAAAAAAGTCCGTTTAGGGGTTAATCAGTGTACAATTACCATTCATGATCTTGAATGCCTAGCTTCGCTGGACAGGTCACGTTGACTGCATGGACAGCCCACATGCCCCATCAAGTCCTCCACAAAGCCCTGGCACATAGCCATAGAAACATAGGGCGTCCCAAGAAACGCTATAGTCCTCCATCTAGCACTGCCTAATGAATTGTCGCATCCCAGTAAATAGCGTAATCACATAACACACAGCTAGTATATCCTTTGAAAAAAGCTGATGAAAGTAGAAAACACAGAAAAAAAAACAAAAAACAAAACGATCGTCTGTTCCTGCACAACTCCAGCGCCCCCCCCCCCCCGTCCTGCTGAGTGCCTCAAGATTCCGATAACAGGATATCAACGGACATCGCCAGAACTATAGCCAACCAATTATGTCTTACCATACCGGACCCATAGCAATTGATGTTCACAAACAAATCTGATTAGTCACTCACTCAAGAGAAACAATCACGTGACCAACATCTTTTGGCAGGATGCTGTGTTGGGGGTGTCCAATTAAAAACTTAGGAAAATTGGGGTATCAATGGATACATTTCTCCTCTCACATTTTGTTAGGCAGTGATCACTAGAAAATGGGTCTGAATTTTAAAAAAATATGTTAAAATACTACCGGACGTAGAAAAGTAATAAATTCAGCATTTAGATTTAAATTGTAAATTGAGTCCACACTAAAAATCTATCAAGGCGAGGAGATTAAGAAAAACAACACGTTTTTGTAGACATAATGAGGAGTAAATGTTTAAACTTTCAGCCCTCTAGCTCCATTAGAGCGAGCTGTACTTATGATACATACATACATAAATAGCCATCTAGCCAGCCAACGGAAAATTCGAGGAAATCTATGTTGACAGTTTTAGTTGACAGTTTCTAATAATTATGATATTAAGACCAAGCCAAAAATACACAAACTCACTTTTTGCTGGGAGACAATAAACGGTGGACATCTGTAAAAAAAAAAGAAAAGAAATTAAAAAATCGAATTATTTTATAACTGCATGAATAAATTAAAAAAATGGTATATAAACTTTAAAACACTGTGGTGTCTACAAATTGTTCGTATTATTCAATATAATCACGTATTGATGTCTATCAACGTAACATAACTAATATAGCTGTGGTATGTGCCATGGGGAGATAGCTTGCTTGTCACGCAGATACTGAGTGTCCAACCATTGTGGCCCTGTACCACACTTGACTCAACTTTATAAATATATATTAATACCATAATGATAAACACGCAGACACATACACCCATGTACATAATCATGCATCCACAAACACAAGTGCACACTCTCTACCCCACACACAGACACACATACAAGTACGAATATTTAATTATTTGGTGGAGGAAGGTTTTCCAAATCCTTGATTTACGTCACTGTTACTGCATATATAAGATGTCATTCAGCTTTGTCTTGAATATAACTATTCTATATCGAAGAGCAAATATTGTATAATATAACTATTTTATAAAATGCATTCAACAGAGATTAGTGAAATACTTTTGTAGGATTTAATATATATTTGTTGATGATTGACATTATATGTAACTGGGTAATTTGATATCTAAATCCAACATTTCATTTTAATTTGGTGTCGTAACAGGTACACAATATCTCTCTGAAAACCGAGAAGCTCCGAGATCCGAACATTTTCAACAGATGTCAACTGCACACCAGTTCGTATTAGGCGCCAAACATGACTCAACGCGACCAACGCTTAACCAAGGTCGGGTCATCTACTACAAGCTCTGGTAAAGTACAGAGAAATATATTATCTTGTGAAAGACTTGGTTCAACCTACGCCATATTGCTGTGTTTAGTGCTCTTGCTAACCAAACGTACCTCTGCTGCTCGTGGATATTTTTTGTTGTTTTAACCTTCCGACTTTGAATACTGTGAAATATCTCAAAGATGCCGCATGAGTAACAATGAGAAACATAAATGGAAACTATTGTCATTATCGATGTATGATTGAACAACTCTTTCGAAATCCGAAAAATTCCGAATTCAGAGAAGTATCTTGTCTCAAAGGTTTTACATTAGATATTGCGTATCTACATTTCTCACTAAAATATAGTAATATAGGAAAAAAAAATAACGGCAATCAAAAGGATAGTCGAATTCTAGTTGAATCATTGATTTGAAGCTCTATTTCCTTTCAGAGAAAGTCCCATTGCGCTGATCGCTAAAACTGGACAATAAAAGATGATCGATACGACATTTCCCGATCAGCAAGATAATCTAATAGATAAGATTATTGAAATAATGTAAAAACTATTGAATAGTAATTAAGCTGAATAATCATTATTATCAGCTTCATGATGATTGTTCAACAAGGTTAGCTTACTGGTTATAAAAGTCTGTCCAGGAAATTTAATATTAATGAAAGAACAGCCAACCTAAGGCAATGTCGTCTTAGTCTCCTTCAGAGTACCCCCTTTGAGATATCAAATGCTTATCCCAGTGCCCCTTCCACTTTTTGGAACATTGTAAAATCTTCTGTCGAGATCGCCATCAGCAGCCTCACCACGTTCTCCTTAATTTCGTCCAAGATCTGAAATTTCCCAGGGAAAAGCCAGAAGAGAGCCAACTCTGGACTGTATGAGGGCTGACAGGTCTGGATGATGTGATGACACCTAAGTATAAAAATTACACGAGACACAAGAATATCTACCTGTCATTGTGAATACACAGTCACACAGAACACAAGCTGACGCAATTGTGTTTCACTGCTGACTGAGTAATCCAACAGGAGAATGTCTCTTCGTGAATATGCAGTGAGACATCTTCTAATTAGTTGTCAAGTTATATCAAGACCGTACAACCGGTTCTCATGATATTCAAAATGGCTATATACTCTCAGGACAGACCTCGTATATGTTTGTAGCATAGTGTATCATTTCTGTAAATTGTGAAGGCAGCTGGTGATAGATATAAAAGATTAAACAATCGTAGAATTTATACGTACCAATGAGACTTAAAAGTAAAACCTCAATATTCTCTCCCAAAATAACGAACATAACCATTACATGGAAAGTAATTCGAAACGCTTTAATTCATTTGAGGATTTTGCTGACTCCCAAGCAAACGCGATCTTAGTTTCACTTGTAGAAATTGACAAGTAACTATAAGCTTTCTCACTTGAGACGTGGTCATTAATATTTATCAGATGACAAAATTAAAAGTCTGTATCCAGATATTATTTATAAAACAATTTAAAACCATTTAAAATGTGTAAACATCAGCAATAAAAAAAATCCATCCAGACTAAGTGATAAGCGAGGTAGAAATTGTGTTATACCTCCTCAAAAAAACAAAACAAAGACACACTTGCAAAGTGGTGAGTCTGAGAGAAAATCGCCTTGCCATACGTGATTCTGAATTTTTTTAACGGTTCACAGTTGCATATCAAAAACATAACTGGTGTTAAAACAGACTCATTCAAACAGAAATTTGACGAGCTTTTAAACTCTTTATCCAGCGAACCTGCAGTTCCAGGTTATGCGCCCAGAAGACGAGCTGTCTCAAACAGCTTACTAGACATTTTTCATCGAGCTGGGGCGTGAATAAAATGTCCATTGTTATATCTTTTAACAGGCAGATAACAACAACAACAACAGCAACAACAACAACAACAACAACAATGATAATAATAATAATAATAATAATAATAATAATAATAATAATAATAATAATAATAATAAAGTGGAAATTTGAAAAAGAGAAACGGAGAGTTTATTGGTTGCTGTGTAAGACCAAACGCTAAACATTAACACTGTAAAGATAGAAATATATCATACATCTTCAGCAAATAAATGCTGTTTGTGCAACGAGCAAGTGAAAATTATTGATTGGAGAAATGATTATGTCCCTATTCGCACAAAGTCAGATGGGAGAAATTAGGTAAGAATATTGTGTTACCCATATTTTCCAACTGGAGCACGTTTATCTACCTACAAAATCAGCATTCAAAGTTCAGGCTTTACATGGCCTCTAACACCAGGGGAAAATACATAACTATCTCAACTGCAAAACAAGCCCATTACATACATATTGATAAAATAAATAATGGTATATATAATTAGAAGTAGTTCATTGAAGCGTCGTCTTTGAAGTTTAAACACCACTATCGCCAGATCACATGATGCTGAGTAAAAGTATTTTATTAAGAAAAACCTTCGAATCAAATTTCAAGTAGATTCGACTCGAAACACCTGAGGAAACCGATTTTAAAGCATTACGTTTAAAAGCCAATATTACCATATCACATAGCCCAGAGTAGAAGATGTTTTCAGTTGAGAAGTGTCCGGTCAATGGGCATAATTCTACCAAGTTTCAAGTAAATCTAGCCAGAAACAGCTGAGAAACAATACGGGGACGCACCGACGGACGTACCAACAGACGGACGGACGGACAGACGGACGTACCAACAGACGGACTGAGCCTCTTGAAAAGAAGCGATGACTCCTCTAAAAATAGCAACATGAAAAAGTTGGTCCTCCACAATCTCTCTAAGGTCAGGTATGTTGTGTGGTGAAAAAGAGATCTTAACGTAAGAAGTGCACATCTTTTTCTCTTTATCTTAATCGTTTTATGTCTGTCTATCTATCTATCTATCCGTGCTCGCAGCACGTGCGAATATACACACAGATGCTGCCCTGTGGAAAACAGACACGTCTCGTGAAATAATAAATAATATTTCTTTGTTACTCAGAATAATCCGCGGTAAAGGCGTTGACTACGATGCTATCTACATGTGACTGTGTAAGAACATTTCAACACCCTTAGCAAAAGTGCAAGGATCAATATCAAAGAGAAAAGAAACCTATAGAGATCTGGGCAAGGCTATAAACCAACTGGGGGAGTTCTTTAATCAACGACTTGATATTAGGCACTGGCAAACTCGTGTTATATTTCTTGATAGAGAAGCTTTCCATACCCGCAAGAGGTGACCAAACCCGGGTAAGGAAAATCTACACTCGTTTTGAACAATTCACATGTTGATAGGTTATTGAAGGAGATAATCTATCCTAATAGCATTAGGTGACTATCTCGCTTTCTGTTAGCAAAATACTGACGGTAGTTTTTTTTTTACATCTATCTATCTATCGATCTATCTATCTATCTATATGGTGAATGAGACGGTCTACACAAAGACCTGACTTTATGCCCTGTGACTTATTTCTCGGGAATAGGCGAAAGAGGAAGTGTACCACACTAAGCCACAAATCCTGGATCGATTGGAGGAGCACATTCGATATGTTATAGCCAACGTAACGCTGGACTTCCTACAGAGGTCCGTCGAGGACGCTTACAGAAATTGGTGCTTACACATCAGGCAAATTCTACCATTGCATGGCACGAAGTAAAGCAAGTTTGATTACAATTGATCAATAAATAATAAGTTATAATCAAATTCCCAATAGGGAGTTTCTTTTCACCTACCCTATTTATTGGGATGTCAATGCCAGCAAGAAGTTTAACACTACGCAGTCTTCCTTAATCTTTCTTAAGTAATTGTCTTAATCGTGTCTGTTGTGCTTCTGTTTTTCTATCTACAGGCTTATTTGTCTGTTTGTTATTCTACTAACGAACGATTCAAGCTAGCAAATGAGCATATGCACGTATCTCACTCATATTATAAATATTTTACTGAGTGTTCCATATAATGTTCGGATATGTATACACAGGGCTTGAGCTGAAATTTTCTGGTTTATAGCATTGAAATTTATATTATAAGAAAGTTAATATGCTTCCAAATGCATCTATAATTTCATTTTACTCGTCTAAATTGTCTTTCATGGATAAATGATAAACTAAAAACATATTGACTTGACTTTCCCAGTTCCAAGTCACTTTTATTTCGGCAAATCAATCTACGACCTCTGACCCCCCCCCAAAAAAAAAACTCTGTAGTCAGTAGTTTATAGTATTTATTGATTTTAATCAGATTATTTTTTAGTTTCTTCAATATTCTCTCGAAAAATTGTTTAAAGTCTAAATTGAAGTGATATCTAAAAATCAACTTTCATCCATGTTTCCAATTACCTTCGGATAAATCGATGAAAACCAGTGAATCAATGCTCGTCTCAGATTAGGTAAAAAGAGTAAAATTCTTTCTCAGAATTTTGATTTATTGTTATTTCAATCTTATAGGAAGAGGCTGTGCGCAAAAGAAGTTGCTGTAAATCGCAAGACAATTCGTAACAAGTTCTTTTAAAGCATATCTAAAAACCACAACCATATACTTATATGGATGATGAGAAATGATCTCTTCTCTTGGAGAGTTCCTTCAATTTCATCGAAAGTTTCTATGGAAAATATCAAATTCCATTTATAAAAAAGGTTTGGTAGATTATTTCATGTCTTAACCACAGGAATAATATTGGTTTGATTTTGTTTAAATCAGATCCATATTCTTAAAGTGGTCTCTAACAAAAATTTCCTTAATCAAACCAGATTAAGGTATAGACCAGTCTCCACGAAGATCCAGCTCACTATCAAAGGCTTATACAGTCTATCTGCAACCCTGAGAGCACACTTTTTCTATAAACAAGCAGCAAATGGCACGTGTGTGAAGGTTAGAAAATCTCTTGCAAAATATCTATCCTAATTAATGATAAACTAATATTTAGTCAACTCTTTTAAAATGTTGAAGTTTTGAAAATAAATATTTATTATCTGGTATTTTTTAAACTTGACGAACAAAGTCTAAAAAGGAGACTCAACATTTTCAAGTGCTGCTAATTCAATAATGTATATATATATATACACACACACACACACACACACACACACATATATATATATATATATATATATATATATATATATACAATGATAATAGAAAGTAAATTTACATTTGGGAGTAAAAGAACGAACTGCTAAAGAGAGTGCAAGATTTCATAGAAGACTACTTGTCACTCCGTCCACGATGATAACACTTACATAACATCAAAATATTTATAATGTGAAGTAATAGAAGAAGATGAGCAATGATGTTAAAGACTTGAAAGATTATATGTATAAAAAACAAAAAAAAAACATCTACTCTTGGAGAGTTCCGTTAGCAAAATCTGTCAACAGTTTCAAAGGAAAATATTAGAAAATCGAATCCAAGTAACCAACACGAAAAACGAATTTGATGATAAAGACAACGTTCTGATAACAGGAGCAAAATCTGCTAGACATATTTCTTGGATCAACTTGATAGTTAAATGAAGTGTTCGATAGGGAGCAATACATTTGAAATATATTTTCAAATAAAAAGTGCAAACATGTAGGATGAGAAAAATATGATACATCGTGCTTTGATAGGGGCATCGGTAGCTACCAGTAACGGATCCAAATACAGAATTCAATGATAGGACTGACAGTCACCGTCAAAAGTGTTCTAGATACATCTGAGCGTGATGGTTAGAAAGATTTTGATAACTTTGGAATATCGAGAAATATTCAAGGTCTCCATCGAATATATAGACTGGTCGGCTTTCACTTCAAGAATAATGATATTCAAGATATTGTCTCTTTTGGTAACAGAACGAGATCGTTAGAAATAACCAGTTCAGAGTAAAAACATAATTAAAAAAAGCAGCAAAGAACAAACACATAAACAAAACAAAACGGTACGGCGATGAACTGCAAGGCCCTGAAAAACGTTGGTAATTATATACAGGTTTCCCCCGCTATTCCAATTGAATATTTCTACCATGGAAAAATTTTGAGCGTTCCCAGACCCAAATTTTAAAATAAGTCTGCAAGTTTAATGCCAAGTTAAACGCTCTTACGAGCGCTCGTAGTTGTTTTTTTCTGATGTCCCGGGACATATGTTGCTGACAGTGTATAAACTGATAAAGCATGAAGCAAAGATGCTCACCGACTCAGTTCAAAGCTATGATGGCTTGAGATCTTTTGTAAAAGCCAAGTGGCGTAAAGGGATTTTCATAGAATGAAGGATTCGAGATAAAGTGCAAATGCTCACAGACACAGTTCAAAGCTATGGTGACCTGGAGCCTTTCGCAGAAGCAAATTGGCGTAAAGCAATTTTCTTAAAGTGGGGAATCGAAATGAAGTGCATATGCTCTCCGACATAGTTTAAAACTATGATGGGATGGGGTATTTCGTAAAAGCAAAGTGGTGTAAAGCGGAATTTCGTAAAGTAGGGGATGACTATGTGCGTGAAGAGTTTCAAAATAAAAAAAAAAGTCGACAACACGTACCGTAAATATTAAAAAAAATGTCACAAGTCCTGACACCCGACGAGGCATGACTGAAATTGGTAAGATGTCCGTTGACAGCTGCACAAGATTTAAAATGTTTCTAATCGTCTTTTTTTCCTTATCTGGTCTTTGGGTAATTGCTTATTTCAGGGCAGTCCACTCTGTCTATTTCGATTGCGAAATCAGCACTGATCGCTGTAAGACAAAAGCATATTTATATAGAATTATCTACGTTGACACCGGATGTAAGCAAGTGGGTGTACTTGATGGGGTTTCGGGAAGCCCTTTCCCACAATAAGCGGCGTGGGAGGTCAGTTACCAAAAATGGATATTACTTATTTTGAGCTTGAAAAAAATGGATTTGGGTGGTTAGTTGGTGTCGAAGAGGATAATGGCCGGCCAGATAGATGTGTCCGATCGACATGTGACTTCGTTTCTCCTCAGAAAGAAAAATATTTGAAAAAAAAATAAAAAATAGATTCTGAAACCAAAATCCAGACACACAGTGAATGCATCAAATACGTCTAAAGGCACACAGTGACATATTCATTAAATCTGTAGACAATTTACATCTTAATACACGCAATTGTATAAACGAAGATGTGATCACACATATACAGACACTGGCGTGTATCCTGGATTCCCCAAAAGAAATGCTTGAACGATCATGAATAAAAGCTAATTGAATGATGAGGATATAACGAACATATAAACGTAATTATGTTAGGGAGGGCAAATCTTGCAAAACCCTCTCTGTCTCTGTCTCTGTCTGTCTGTCTGTCTGTCTGTCTGTCTCTCTCTCTCTCTCTCTCTATATATATATATATATATGTATATATATATATATACTTCACTGTGCCATCATGTAACTTAAACACATATATAGATGAATGCATCATACATATTTGTTGCACTTACCTCTCATGTATATTATACGAACCTTTTCTTCCCTTTCCACTCTCCCTACCCCTCTATCTCTCCCTATATATATATATATATATATATATATATATATATATATATATATATATATATATATATATATGTGTGTGTATATATATATATATATATATATATATATATATATATATAAAGAAAAATATTTGATGTCTTCAGAAAAAATTGAGCAGTTTCCGCTTAGAGAAAAATGCTATTCATGATACGGTTTTTATTGATAAAGAACGTGCTCAGCAGAAATAGTCAGAATACAGACACACATACACTTACCACACATACATACAATACACACAAGCATGCACACATACATACACACATACACATATGCATATATATATATATATATACACACACACATATATATATATATATATATATATATATATATATATATATATACACATATATATTCAATACACACACATCAGCATCAGTCATTTTCCTTATAACCCTGCTGTTTGTGAGAAAAATCATAACAAAAATAAATGTTAAAAAGATGAAATAAAGGTACAAATAAAGTCAACACTGCCCTCCCTTATATTCTTTCAAAAAATAATGAAAACAAAACATTTATTAGCCTAAACTACGTATTTAAAGGTGCTCCCTTCTCTACACCCGTTCATTTCCTCTCACCGTCATTATACACAAGCAGCAAACAACCCACCTCCAGCTACTCGAGAAAAAAAAAAAAGAAAAAGAAAAAGACAGAAGAAAAAAAGAAAAGACAAATCGTCTGTAAGAAGGATTGAATTGAGTCTGGCCATTTTGGGGTTGGGTGAAGATGGCGGCTGGACAAGATTACTTCTATTTTTGACTCAAGGTGACAGAAAAAATCCAAGACCGAAAGAAAGACTTAATTTTTTCACCGACCAGCTGTTGCTGTTTCTTCTTCTAATGATATGTCAAGTGGTCGGCTCTGACGTCTCTCCGGAAAAAAAGGAAATTTGTGTTCTGAGATTGTTTTCCCTTTTCCCCTTTATTTTATGTTTGTCAAGAAGCAGATTAGAACATGGCTGCTATCTATGTTTCTATTTTAAGGCATTCTTAAATCTTGTTCTTATTAATGGATTTTGACGTCGGCATCGGTCCCGATGTCTGGTCATTTGTCAACGAGAGTTATTCAGTATCTTAGAGGATTATATAATTTAGCATCGGTCTCTTTTCATGTCAATCTGTTAGTATCTTTTTGACCTTGTTGGGCGCTGGAATGGTTGTAACCTTGCCCCTGACATGAGTGGTCGCTTTTCGAGATCAAAGATTAGAGTTTTAAACCTGATTTTAAACCAAACATTTTTCCGCTCTTGAAAATCCGCACTTGACGATCTTTTAATGATCCTCACCTAGATTCATTTTTACGTCTCTATCTGACATTGATAGATAGGTTGATTATGCAAGTTAACAAAAGTGTCTGGCGTTTATCGAAAGCTTTATAAGATTTGACCTTGTGTCAGACTGATCTACCTATCTATTTATTTAACAACCTGTCTGTCTCTTTGTTGGTCGATCTGTCCGTTCATATCTATAAATCTAGCCAAGTTTGTTCATAACTATATATCTTCTCCAGTCTGTTTGTATCTGTCTATCTACTTGCTTTGTCCAAACTGTCAATCAATGTATCTATGTATCTATATATTCATCTACTCCAATCAGTCTATCGCTCTATCTATATAGGAAAAAAAAAAACAATAACAAAAAAAACCCAACTCAACGAGTAGCTCAAACACTGAACACTTTTCATCCGGTGTCAGTATTTGAATCTGCTTTTGAATACTGACCTTTGACACGAACTAGCCTTTTAAAAATCTCAAATGGCAGTGGGCTGGCCATGTTGCGAGAATGGCAAACAAGTGATGGACATTGCGACTCACGACATGGATCCCCCGAGATCACAAGCGCAACCAAGGCCGGCAGAATATTAGATAGAGATACGAGCTAGACAAATTCAGAAAGTATTGGCACAGAGACGCCAAAGTGTGGCGAATCCTGGGGAAGGTCTATGTCCAACGACGGACGTTAAAAGACTGATGATGATGATGATCTGTACACCAACAGCATATGTGCGTACAAAAATCTTTTAAAAAAAATTGTTTCAACTATGTACATATTCACATACGTATACAAGTGAATGCTGATTATGCAAATGTGTTTTTTGGGGACTCTTCCATTGTGACTGTGTCCTACCAATAAAAATACGAAAGCCAACGAGTAGGAACCATTCCCATGTAGTCATATAACTATTTTCCTTTCTTACTTGATCTCCAATACACCAGCATGTTATTTTGCTTGTTTACATTAGTACTGTTAGAATGTAATCATCTTTGTTTATCTTAGATGAAACGCTGACATTATAATGGATTTTTGTCTGGCTCCTGTACAAAGTCTTGAGTTCAATCTTCAACAACGATCCCCAACAAAGTGGAGAATTTAAACCTATTGTGAAAATTACTTACTAGGAATTGAACACACGACCAACAGATTGCCAGGAGGTTGTCTTACCAGTTTAGCTAAATTAAGTCTCAGATGTTACCGAGAATGTATCGTACAGATACTTACAGGCTTACTTCATTCTGATAAATTATTACACACACACACACACACACACACACACACACACACACACATATATATATATATATATATATATATATATATATATATATATATATACATATATATATATATATATATATATACATATATATATATATATATATATATATATATATATATATATATATATATATATATATATATATATATATATATATATATAACTTTTTATGTGTCATATTTACGAAAGTTTCAGTAATCATCTGTTCGATATTGGAGTGGAGTTTGGTCCTGCAGCAGTTAACCTTATTGACTAGCATTTTCATCTTATTTCTGTTGCTTTTTATCGTCTTTCAACGACTTCTAATCGTACATATTTGTGTTTTAGTAGTTTACTAAGTTTAACTTAGTCTGACACAAGGCCACTGTACTAGGGGCCAAGTGAGGAACAGAATCTCTTCAATAGCAAATTGGTCTGCGTCCTATGTGTGTTTTATCACCCTTTTATCTTACAGAGCTTTCAAAGAGGATAGAGCATACCATTATCAGATGAGGATGAAGGTGTATCTAAATGATTAAATGAACAAAGAAAAATAAACATTGATTTACATTCAACATTCATTTTATTTGAAGCTCAATAGCACAATACACGCAAAAGAAAGTAGGAGTCAGGAACATCAGAGAATCCTTTGAAAAACTCAAATGGCAATGGGCTGGCCATGTCGCAAGAATGGCAGACAACTGATGAACATCGTGACTCATGACATGAATACCCAGAGATCACATACGCATCCAACGCCGGCAGAGTATTAGATGCAGAGACGAACTAGACCAATTCAAAAAGTACTTATCCGCGACGTCCACGATGGAGAAGAGTGGTGAACCGTGGGGAAGGTCTATGTCCAACTACGGACGTTAACAGACTGATGATGATGATGATGATGATGATGATGATGTCTAAGCTACAACATATGGGTTTGGAGCCCCCCCCCCCTTAAAAAAACGGACTAAAGCTTATTTCCCATAATAAAAAGTTGACGGTTAGCGGTAATCTTTCCTCCCGCTAAATCATTTGCAGTTCATCGGTTTAGCATTTTCAGTAGCTGGCCTTATGTTGCTATTTTATTCTCATTTCTAACTTTTCTTTTTCGTTTTATATTTAAATGGTAAATGGTAAAACCAGCCAATCATGATTCTGGTGTCAACTGTAATCCGCATCGTTTGTCTTTATTCAAACAAGGTCACAGTGTGGGAGCAGAATGACCGGTATCCATGTGTGTGACTACATCATATACAATATTCAACTTCATCGTGAGTCAGAAATTCCTTTCTTCTATTCGACTTCGTTTTCCATTGGTGATACTTCATTCAATTCAAGACACCACCCACCCTGAAAAAAAATACGCTTAAAAAAATTGAAAAGAAAACATTGAAGAATACATTAAAAAAAAAACATCGCTGCTCAAACATTTTGATATATCACATATTAAAACCATTTATTTGTTCTCCTAAATTACTTCTTGCATTGTCTTTATATCATGTGTGTATTTTTTCTCCAAAGAAAACTTTTGGTTCACTGGCCTTTGTATGGTTTTGGCTTTAGTTTTCTTTAAAGGAAAAGATGCAGAGAAGTTGTTTCATTAAAATTCACCTTCTGTGAGGAACGGTAGATTAAAAAATTATCCAACCTTTTTATATGCTGCTTTGTAAGTTGGGATTGCATCATGGCTGATGTCAGTGATCGTTTCTAGCTCCAGGCGAAACCCAGAATTGCAAACACTGATTACCATTAAAAAAATGAAACTTTTTTTTCTCTGTATGAGAAAATCAGTCTCCTTTGACTACTTGCCTAATTTTCAAGCAATAGCTGTTTTCTCCCTTGAAAAGACTGGTACAACACAGTCTTCCTACCTCCATCTTTCTGTGATACACTAAGCTTAATGAATATGGAAAAAATGGGCTTTCCTTAGCAATTTTCGTATATTCTAAAGGAATAGCCGGAAAACCTTTTCTGTTTAAATCTGAGAAAAATACAAGATAACATAAGCCTTTTTTTTTACAATCCAATTAGTATATTTGCTCCTTTAAATCCAATGCTGATCAGCTTTTAACGAAGGGTTGATGAAAAAAAAACCTACTCAGTTTTCTTTAAAATATAGTGTACAAGTAAAATTAACTTGGAATGTTTCCTGAAATGTTTATGTTACAGAAAGAGGGATAATGACTAATTGATATTTCTTATAGTTTGATCCCATTTAAGATCACGATGTTGTTATCCCCTAAGCTAGAGTTAGTTTGGCACGTTGCTTACCGTACCTTCTGTTCTCAAGTAGCAATCAATCTGAGAACTTGCTTACAGTACCCGCTATCCTTAACTAGCCACCCATCTAAGGACTGGGCAGGCTCATCGCCGCTTAACTATAGTGAGACCTGTAGGGAATAGCTGTTTCTAGCGTGACTCGACCGTGAGTCAGGAGATCGCTGTTAAGAGAAACGAACATTGTAAGTAAGAGTGTGGGCGTTTGTGGGCGCTTGAAAAAGTTTGGTCAGTGATGTTTTTCAAAACGGTTTCTAAATATAGATGGATAAGAACTGCCGCTGTTAAGTTATGAAAAAGGGTGCGCTTGACAATTTCTACATATTTACCATTTGATAAAGATCAAAGAATTAGTAAGAAAAATGTTCTGTTTATCATTCTGTGGGTCTGTCCATCGATATTTACAACATTTAGATTAGTCTAGAACAAGGTTAGATTGTGCTCTGCCTGAACTTTTTAGTGCAGACGGGGTTGAGAACGCCTGCCATGACATCAGCGTTTAAAATCCAGGCTTTTACTTGGGCTCAGCCGCCGGTAGAAAATACATTACTCGCCTGGCACAAGGCTATGACTATGGAGCCGTCTGTATGAACTCATTAAAGAAGTAATGATCTGTGGTTGCTGATTTTTGCTTAACAGCGAAGTACCTCTATCTATCCACCTACCAATCGATTTATCTATCCTTGTATGTACGTATCTTTCTATCTATCTGTTGAATATGTTAGTAGGAAAACGAGTCAAAGAATTTTTTCTGATTGACTAGTACTTATAAAGATGATATCATAATTTGGTTTACATGCAGCATGAGACTGAAATCTCACATATCGGATTTGATATTCACAAGAGTGAACACACAATTGTAGTGACACGAACATAATTAGTCACATCCGTAGTTATACACATTGATCCCTCATCAAACATGTTTTCGGGGAAACCTATGTAAGTAAGCCCTTTGTTTTAAAAAATTTCACGAAGCGTAGTATGAAATAGCACCCATATACAATACATTACGAGAATTCCTTATATAAGATAACAAACTACATTTATTGTGACACAGCCGAAAAATGATATAGCAAGCTAAACATTGAATTAAAGCTTGAATTAAAGAATGCGTTGTTTGATCATCATTGTTTGGAAGCTATATTAACATAACTGATTATTCCTACGAATATATATATATATATATATATATATATATATATATATATATATATATATATATATATATACTAATGAAATAAGGGGGAGTGTTCAACATCATAAATTTTAAAAAATGCCGACGATGCAACAGTCAATAAACGAAAATAGGAGTAATCGTTGAAATACCTGGAACTGTCAAATGGTAAACAAATGATGATTCCAACAAGAGAAAATTTATACATAGTACCAAAATAACAAAGTGTATTTGAAAAGGGGGAAAACACTGAAGAAAGTTAGATAAATAGCATTGACAAATATTGAGGAATAAAACTGAAACGACACAAAAAGAATTTGGAAAAGTTTCTTAATGTTTAGTATTTGAAGCTGTAAAGCTTTCTAGAATATTCATGTATATATAATACAATAATTAACACTCCCCCATTCAGGGTTGAGCACTCTTTAAGTGAAGTAACTCGTTCATTGTCAGCTTATGTAATACTCTTTCATAGAAATAGAGCACTCTGGTGGATGGGGAATATAAGCTGAATAATAATATTGATAGTCTATAGTCACACTGAAGAGTTGTCATACAACGAAACAGCTGTCTGTGGATGACACAATTACACACATATATATATATATATATATATATATATATATATATATATATATATATATATATACTAAATGAGGTGCCCGGCGTTGCCCCACCCCCAAAAAAACAACTTAAAATACAACAACACAGGAAAGAAAATGATATTCATAAAGATTTCACAAGATAAAATAAGGGGGGTGAACTGAACATAATAAACAAAAACTGATGATCATTTTGCTATAACTATAAAAGAAACGTGTAACGTGCACCATTAACCCCCTCTGCCATGTTACCTTTAACGCCCTATATATAGGAAGTGTCCCACATGGTCTGAAGATCGTACCAGCAGGAAACACCCAGTTACCATGAAGCACTGATTTGTCCGTTTATACCTATTTACTTATGCCCTATCCATGATATCGAGAACTCATCATTAATATCGAACTCAGCCTGAGAAATAATAACAATATATATATATATATATATATATATATATATATATATATATATATATATAATACTTGCCTTGGTAACTGGTGTTACGTCCGGTTTCTTGGTGTTCCGATCATTTGTGCCCCACATTTCTCACAGGGAGTGGGGTTCCGACTAATAAAATTTTCTAATCAATAAAATGCAAGTTACAAGGATAACCGCACGAAAACATAAACGAATATTAGCATTGTTGATAACAAAAAATGTCCGACATTTTTTCTTGTTCTGCCCCCTAGCGTCGTTTTTCAACACCTGAATCTTCCCTCAATCGATGAGGCTTTTTTCATCTTCAAGACGTTCAAAGGCTGATGATGATGTTGGTCAGTATTTATCATACGCAAGAATTGTCCAAATCTTTTTTGTTCGATTGCTTTTAGATATTCGTTTAGCCTATATTGAGATGCGAGACCTTGATACTCAAGGACAAAAAACTTTAATTTTCTATGAAATATTCATGAACCAAAGGCAATTGAAAGAATGAGGCAAAAAGAAAATAAAAGCAGAAAGAAAGTAGAGCTCTCAATAAATAGAAAGACATTGTCTTGGAAGAATGGAAACCGTATTTTCCTGCATAATATATAAATGAATAGTATGACGCTATGATCATCACGAGACGGCTTGCAAGGTGTGCACCCTTAATTCTGTACAATACACTCATCTATTCAGAAATGTCACCCACATGACAACTTTTGCTTGAAAACAATATATACTTCTCAATCATGATTAATGGACGCTAACTAATTGAAAAAATTGGGAAAAGAATATCCAATTCCTCGTTAATGTTCTTATTTTTGCACTTTATACTTTGGAATTAGAATAACATCGAAAATATATTCACCTTAATCTTTGGAATAGATTGAACATGCAGTGTGTCTCAAAAGTCAGTACACTTTTTTAAAGTTATTTTTCGGAACAGACAAAAACTTCGGAAAACCGGCTCTCATAAACTAAAATGTTTGGGATTTCGTTTCTCCACAGGTACATATGCACATGTGAACCAGATTCTTTATAAAACTTCAGTCGAGCCAGCAATTAACATAAGCGTTCCTGACGTTAGAAAGCATTTCGAAGGGATGGTGGCGTAACAATATCCGACTCTTGCATTGAATTCATTAAGGTACTTGTATAAACTTGGCTCTTAATGAAACCCCTCAATTATAAATCAAAAAACCTATCCCTCTCTGGGATGTAATTTTGCAACTCAGTTCTAACGTCAATTTTATCGCCAGAAAATGCATAGTTACTTTGAGTCACTATATATATATATATATATATATATATATATATATATATATATATATATTATTGTATCATCCACAGACAGCTGTTTCGTTGTATTACAACGTATCAGTGTGGCTATAGACTATCCATTATCCCATCCAGTACCCCGAGGTTGGATTGAAACCTTATATATATATATATATATATGTATATATATATGTATATATATATATATGTATATATATATATATGTATATATATATGTATATATATATGTATATATATGTATATATATATGTATATATGTATATATATATGTATATATATATGTATATATATATATACATATATATATACATATATATATACATATATATATACATATATACGTATATATACACATATATATATACATATATATATATATATATATATACATATATATATATATATATATATATATATATATATATATATATATATATATATATATATTTTAACGCATGACAAAATAAAGCTAATTCCGAAAAATATGTTCAATAGAGTAAGGAGACACAAATTAGTTATTGTGGCCTTTGTTAATGGGTACTTATAGCACCTGATGTTTTTTATGATCTCAAAAACTCGATAAAATAACATTAGTTGCTATTATTTTTCATGAGTAGTTATTTCATGTGTTGCTTCTTCCGCCACTCTCAGATTGTTACTCCTCGACTTCTGCGTAAAGTTAGGCTCACAAAGATGAAGGGTACGAGTTCGAAACTTGCCAGCGACTTTTTCCTTATTTTCTTTCAATGCTGCTTATAACGTTTGTAGAATAATGGTCTCATAATGGCATTGGGGTAATTGAGTAGAGATAAGATCAGTAGGCAGCGATAAGAAAAACGAAAGTTGTCTATGCATACAGGGTTCAAACGCGATCGGTGCAAAACCAACTTTTTTGTTTCAGCCTATTTAATTGTTTTAGACACTAAATTTAAATCATAGCTTCATTTCTTCTCTACCGATAAAATTTGATGAGTCTTTGTACGAAGTCAGTCTGAAAAGTATCCAACCATTTTGAATTTCTCAAGAGCGAGTTGGGCAGTTATGATATAACTTAACAACAACTGAGGGAACTTGTGTGAGATTTGACTGTCTCATTCACAAAGATCAAGCGAGGCATTCTTCACGTCACCTACAAGGTTTTTGGCAATTCATCGCATCAACCAGGCCTGCCACTCACCTCCACTGTTGACTGTTCAGACCAAATTTGGCTACTCGAAAATTTTGGCTTTTCTCTAAGAGATTTCAGACGATCGAAGAGCTAAAGAAAGGTAAAACGAGGCAGCTGATGGCGTCACTGAAAGGCTATTTTAAAAAGTTTGAGAAACGCTGTGTGCGGTCGCAAGGGGACAACTTTGAAGCGGACTAAGGTGCCATTGCCGACGTTGGGATATTTTCCCTTAATATCAAATGGATAGATATTATACATAACTCGTGTATATAATCATTAATGAATGAGTACTGTAATATTTGATTAGTGGATCTTAACTTTAATATGATGATCAAAATATCTTCATTAGATAATGATTATAATTAAGAAAGTAATCTAATCTCTAATTTGATTCTTACTATCATCGTCACTTGGTATTTTTCCGGTACAGTCACTAACCTAAATTATGCAACTATGATTGAAGAAACCATAGTTGTCATAGCAATTTATTATCACAGTACTACTAGCGTAATCATCCCTGTGGACACATTACCATGAATATCGTTACTACTACTACTGCCACTACTAGTACGGTCCGTGATACTAACCTCAAAGAACATTCTGATGAACTGTGACTAATTTGGCAGGAATTTTTTGTCTTTATCCGTTACCTAAATTCTTTTGGTTTTATTGCTGACTCTATGAAAATAGCCTTTGGTCCCGAATAGAAGAAATTCCTTTGCCGCCCCCCTCCTCACGAAAAAAAAGCAATTAAAGTATACAACCAAACCAGGATACTCGCGTGATGTAAACGTGTTTTAAGTATGGCGTGAGTCTCGAGGTACAGAAGAAAAGACTATAATTGGAATTCTAGTACACAAAAAATCGCCTTTTTATGGCCCCCTTTTTTCCAGAACTGGCGAAAAAAAAAAACAAACAACAAAAAAAACTAATAGGAAGTACAGATAGAAAGCAAAGGGATATTTTAGCTTCTGTTTCTGGGCGCACATAGAAAAAATATTTTTTTTTTTACTACATTTAAAAAAAAGTCACACACTCACACACACACACATGTATATATATATATATATATATATATATATATATATATATATATATATATATATATGTATATATATATATTATTTTTGGCATGATTGTTGGTATTTGGGCGAGAAAACAGCTGCTCTCAAGAATTTTTATCTGGATCTGAAAAGCGTTACACCCTTAAACAGATTCTGAGTTATATATCTGAAAAGCAAACAACCCCAAAGGTGGAAAAAAATTCTCTGCTTGGACCATTCATTTCTTGGCCACACGTGTCTAAGGCTGTCCCTTTACACTCATAATACTTATTCATGCTCTATAATCATAATGGCATCTTTCGCCACCATTTGAATACCTGCGTATACATTTGCTTGTCGAGGTATGCAAATAAATTCAGGGTCTTCTCTGTTATTTCCCACCACACCGAGAAAGAAAGAAGCTACCGCGTTTTTGTTTGTTAAATAAATGTAAATCAAACAAGTTAAAGCCCTCAATACAAATTGGCTTTTGTCCTAACTGATTGACTGACTAACACTAATTTCTAACCCTAACCCCAACTCCAACTACTGGCAAAACCTTTGGAAGGGATTTTATCAAACGGGTACACAGATAATTTCAGCCCCCTTTCCATCTCATCCTGCTTTTTATCCACGAGGACCCCTCGATAGCTCCTGAGCTATACTGATACTAAAGTGGCCTTACTAAGCTTGGTAGATCCTATACCATCATCGCTTATCTACAGCGAGCGTTGTTATTCTTCAATTCATTTACCCATACATTAAATAGTTAGAGAAGCTGGACGCTAAATCTGCATCGAGTGTTTTTACACAATAGACCGAAAATTCAGTAAGCATATGGTCATCACTAGGGGCCTAAGTAGTGGCTTACATAGTTACATATTCCCCAGCGTCACCAGAGACTTACTCAAGTCGAGGTGAAAACCATGATTTCAAATACTGATTTTCAAAGTGGATAATCCTTTACCACTTGAAAAACATAGTTTTCTTATCCCTTTCCACTCTATTTTAACTTGTACAAGTCCAAGCTAACTTTAGGAAATAACTATAACTAGAAAAAAAGAAAAGATTAATAACTTGATAGATTGAGGAATATATTTTAATTCCTGGAACGTCTTAGTAGAATCTCGTTTCTCTTGTACAATGAATAACGACAACAGAACTGTTAGAAAGATTGAGCAACATATCGAATTAATATTATAATTTTTGGAACATCATCATCATCCCTGAGATAACATAATAAACTACATCCTCTTCATACTATTTCTCAGGGCGGCGGTTGTCATCTTATTGATAAAAAAAAAGTTAAAGACAGCTCAAACGTCTTTAGATTCTTTGTTCTCGCGTTATTTAGAATTTTTGTTAGAGAAAGAATGAGAGGCTGGACAAGGGCTGGGGTTTCTTTTTCAAACAAATTCTCTGACAATCCAAAGGCTACCTGTTCCCAAGTGAATTCTGACTCATGTTCCTGCCTTGAACTGTGTCTGCGAGAATCTGTGCTTTATCAAAATTTATTTTCTGCTTTTTGGGGCAAGATAGGTCTTGAGGTATCAGCAAAGCCCAAGAGAGCTCGTAAGGCTCAACTTAAAACATAAAAGAAGGTTGACTTTTGGGTCTGGGAAAGCTAAAATGTTTCCTTGTATAAATTAATGGTAATTTCTTCTTCGCTTTACGCCATTTCGACTCACGAGAGAAATCATAGGAATGCTCTGCCCTCGCAGAACTGGGATAATCTGTATAATGTTTGCACAAATGAAAATACACGTTTACCCTCACAAACCTTTACGAATAATTATGTAAATAATAATCCTATGATAATCCAGCAAATGTCTGTCTTCCGGTATGTGGCAGCGTAAATCGGGAAAAAAACCACATGATCCCATTTCGGTTCGTATAAATGGGACTCCAGGCAAGCTTTCAACAAGTAAGTGTTTGAAAATTCCAAAGAAACATGATAGTTTGCTGGCTGCATTCCGGTTAATCACGATAATAATGATCTGAAACAAAAAACCTGATTATCTGTATGTCACCACGGGAAACTGAGTGACAGCAAGTCCTCTCAAATCTCTGGCCCTCCTTCTCACATTCTCTAGTTCACAGCAGTGCTGTGGTTTACAATTTCACACCAGTTGCCTGTTGGTTATCTCTTAAGACTGAATGACAGTGAGTCTCCTCAGGTTTCCAGCCCTCTTCTCATATCGCCCTCACCTATGACAGGGGTGCTGTGGTTTGTACTGTCTCAATCATGTCTTTTGCTTGGCCCTTAGGTCATTGCTAACAACTGGGAGTCGTATATTTTATATTTCCCGTTCTCTGTATTTGCGCAGTTGCAGTAGTGCTTTGGTCTGTATAATCTCAACTGTTCCTCCAATGTCATTTTCAATGTATTTGGCACAGTTCCTATTGTGCCTACTATTACCATCTTTCATGTTCAATACCTTGCCAGGTCCTAGTACTTCCCTAACTTTTTACACTCTTCGTATTTACCATGTGATCTGCAGGCACAGCCACGTCTATCACGTGGCAGATCCTCCTTCCAATGTCCACGACTACCACGACTATATTTTATGCAACCTTTCTTCGAAATTGAATTTTTTTTTAAATGTAGGACTTTACCGAGACAATAGCTTGGTAATTGTCGAAAATGGCAGCGGGCAAATACGCGAAATCAAAAAAAAAATGCATTATTAAGGAAATGAAAAAAAAATGAAAAAGCTAAAATTAAGGCAAACATAAATTATTTCTAGAAATACTTCCGACCGAGCCAGTAGCACCCAAACACCATATATTAAAGAAAATTCTAAAGTTATACATATGTTATAACGAAATTCAACAATCAGTCATAAAAAGATCCCTAAATTAACAGAAACTAAGACCTTCTAACCAGACAATATTCAACAATGTTAGCAATAAATATATTAGAGCCCAAAAGGACAGCAGTTTCAATGAGATTAGTTCAGAGTTAAGCACAACAACAAACGTGGAGGTAGAAAAATTATCTGATATACATCACCATTTAATCTACAAGTCAAAATTAACATAGAGAAAATCTTCCTCAAATCAATAAAGAAACACTTCCCCTCGAGTAACCAATTGTGTAAAATATTTAACAAAGACAAACTGAAACCAAGCTATAGCTGCATGAACAGATTAAAAAAGATCATAATAACATAACAGCAAAGTAATAAGGAATATTATTAGTAATATCTAAACAAACTAAACTGCAATTAAAATAGCAGCAGATGCCATTTGCAAGACAAATGTCTTAAATTTAATATTGTATATCAAACTGAAATATCTATCGGAGAGAAACCCTTTCATAACGAAATGTCACATACATACACCAAAAATACCCTTTGAATTAGGCTTAGCCAGCCATACATCATCTTTTTCAAATGATAATACCGAAACTATACATCACGATCCACACATTACAAGGACCCCAAAGACAGCAATTTCACAGTACATTGGAAAATATCAAAACAAACACACACATGCCAGAATTTGAAACCCCATACCACCTATGCCTAACTTTCTTAGAAAAAAGACTTACGAAATAGAAAAAAAAAAGAAGTAACTGTTTAGTGTCGACGCTGCTCAGAATTTCTATTTAAACATAATTTAAAGCCCCACATCATCATCAGTCATTCAACATCCGTCGTTGGACACAGACTTCCACCAGAATTCGACACACTTCTCTATCATGGGCGTCGCGGAGCCAGTACTTTTTGAATTTGTCCATCTCATCCCTCCATCTAATGTTTTGCCGGCCTCGGTTCCGCATGTGATCTCGGGGGATCCATGTCGTGAGTCGCGATGTCCATCGGTTGTCCGCCATTCGCGCAACATGGCCAGCCCACTGCCATTTGAACTCTCTAATGGATTCTATGATTTCCCTGACTTCTGTCTTTTCCCAGATGTACTTACGCGTCTTGTGGTTTTTCCGTGTAAGGCCTAGAATAATTTTCTCATGTGCACGTTGCATAGTTCTCAATTTGCGGATCTGTCTCTTGGTAAGGTTCCCTGTTTCAGTTTCATACAGGTATACAAAAATCAATCAAGATGACTATCTTCTTCTTCTTCTTCTTCTTCTTCTCATTATTATTATTATTATTATTATTATTATTATTATTATTTGGAATCTCACACTAGTTGCCTGGTGGTAACCGCTGGAGTTTGAGTGACAGCAAGTCTCCTCAAGTCTCCAGCCCTCCTCTCCTAGTACTCATAGGTCGCAGTAATTCTGTGATTTACAGTTTCACACCGGTTGCCCAGTGGTTATCGCTGAAGGCTGAGTGACAATAAGTCTCCTCAGGTCTTCAGCTAACGTCTCCTCTCTCTTTCGCATATCATGACAGGGCTACGATTCGTTGCAGTACTTATATCTCTAGTACCTTCCTCAGTATCCATGCAGTTCCCAGTAGTGCTGTGGTCTGCACGGTCTCTATCCTTACCCTAATCCCGATCTCCTCCAGTCTCTCCCTCAGCGTTTTTGGGACAGTTCCTAGTGCGCCCACTGGTGGTAACTGCTGGAGTTTGAGTGACAGCAAGTCTCCTCAAGTCTCCAGCCCTCCTCCCCTAGTACTCATAGGTTGCAGTAATACTACGATTTACAGTTTCACACCGGTTGCCCAGCGGTTATCGCTGAAGGCTGAGTGACAATAAGTCTCCTCAGGTCTTCAGCTAACGTCTCCTCTCTCTTTCACCTATCAAGTCACGGCTAAAATTCTTTGCTGTACTTATATCTCTAGCACCTTCCTCAGTATCCGTGCAGTTATTATTAATATTATTATCATTTCTACTTCTACTCCTATGATTATCAATATCATATATCTAGCACCCATAAGCTCTATTCGATCATCTAATCTGAATGTCAAGGGAATTGAAAATGAACAACTAATGCCATGTGAAGGTGAACCCTAAAACTAGTTGACATAAAATTATATGATAAAACTCCTGTAACAAAACCCATCCTATTTAACTGATGAAGCACCAACATGACTAATCAAAAGTGTCTGAAAACTCCAAATTCCACCAACATAATTGATAATAACCGGCCAAAAGCCAACTTCTACGGGATGTAAATAAAGCAGACAAGCAAATACAAAAAGAGTTAACAGAAAAAAAAAAAATGCAAAAATTACCGACGGATAGATCAACCAGTATAATATCTAAACCAATTTAAAAAAAAAGACCCAAACCAATAACATGACAATGTGAATATTTCAAAAACTAAAAAAAAAAATTTATTGAACGGAAATCTAAAGTAACGAACAAAAATTCACAATACTACGAATTGAAAAACATGAGATACCATGAATGGAATACTTATAAACAAGGAAAAACGTATAAATAAAATAAGGTAGAGTTTTCTATTCAGAAAATAGACACACTTCTCAAATATCATCTCAAATAGGGGTCTGAATAAATCAAATCATTCGCCTGAAGAAGCCCAAAAGGGCAGGAGCATAAACATGTTTGTGTAGCAGCTCCATTATTTCACCATATTCAAATCTCTTCACTAACTAAATGTTTGTGTATAGAGTATTCTATCAAATAAACCCATCACACATCGGATACTGAATTACTGATTTGTACTGAGGTATGTATGTGAATGATACATTCACCGTGGAATCACGGGAGATAATTTCAAATAGGGCTTCAGTAAGATATAACGCAATTCATAATCATTCTGTCGGATTATAAATACATTTCTTAATAACACACACTCACACACACACGTATATATATATATATATATATATATATATATATATATATATATATATATATATATATATATATATATCAGTGGTAGACTCAGGCTCCGTTCCACTGTGCTTGATACGGGCTCGCAAGGACGTACGCTCCAATACTGACAATTCAGTCATTAAAAATAGAATAACTTCGAAAAGTTTTTTCTTAACTTACCACAACAAACATCAGAATAGAGTATGATATTTTTTCATTTCACTGGGTGAACAATAATAAATTCACTATAAAACTTTTTGGATTAATGCAACATCTGATTAAAAGGGTACAAATTAGGCTTAAAGCTTTACCAGCAGTACCCACCTACGTATTTCCATGAAGTATAATTTTATTCATTCAATTTTTAGAAATATTGTATTATCAAAAAATAGACGAATGAAAAATCAAAATTTACAAAATTAGTAAATGAATAAATGCTATCAATAATACCCTTATTTTTTTTTCGACTTTTCATGTTTACAAATTAATCACAATATCTTTTTAGATCAGACTATTTCCAATTTCTTAGAGAGCTCTTTCTCTGTTTGCAGAGTATGGAATTCATTATAACTGAAGTTTATTTTTATGTATGAAATCATGTTCTCGTAAACAGTCTTTGAAGATTATGTTATCTTTCCAGTGAAATAATTTAGGATGCTAGACAGTAAACGAGATCACCGTTAATTATTTCCTTCGCCAATTAACCATTATACATTTTGGATAATATTTTTCCTTTTCGTTTAGCTGAAACGATTACTTATTCTTTCTTCGGGAGTTTTAACGTGGGTTAACTTGAAAAATCAATTGGAAAAAAATATTCTTTCAATATTATTAATATTTTTCATACAGAAACAAATATTGCCAAAAGATGTCGAAATTGTTTATACAACGTCGCAAGTTTTCAACAGAGTCTGTCCTTAGTCTATTTGCAAGAGGGAAAAGAAGACCAAAATTTTGTTACAAAAAATAAAAACAAATGTAAGGGAAGTAACTCTTTGAAGTTAATCTGTTCGAGGTAATGTTTCAACGCACACCAGACGTAAATAGAAATTTAAGCAGAACTTAGCGAAGGTCGAATTCACTTGACATCAACAAGACATGCGATCCGTCGGATATTTATGAAACGAAGCAAGAATCTAATTTCTTCAAAGCAATAATAGTATTTACATCTGTTTTTTCTTTCGTGAATTCTCTTATTTCTAATTATTCATATGCCAATTTAACGTCTTGTGTGTGCAGATGTGAAATTTTCACACATAAAGTTTCAATTGGGACCACCTTCGTTAAATCGTGCGGAAATTTAATATGTTTGTTTTGAAATAAAATTTTGAATATTTTCCCTATCAAAATGCAGAGGTTAGTTGAACTGTATATGCGTACCATTAATATATTCTTATTTTTGGTGTGTATTGCAATGTTCTTTGCAGTTTTTCTAATTTAGATGTTTTTCATCTGAATCTGGATGCTTCTGGTTATATACAAACGTCATAAATTGCTATACCCCCTACAAAAACTTTTTGATCCACCTCATATATATATATATATATATATATATATATATATATATATATATATATGTATGCTGTATATGGAATATTGATAAAGTAATTTATCTTGGCATGTTTTGGAGTTCACCTCTATCATTAGCAGTAATCAGTTAATGTGAAATAAGTGACTGTAATCGTGGAAAGGTGCAAGCACAGATATGTGCAGTTTTCTTTATTATCTGAGACGTCGTGTGGCATTTGAATATCCCCACTGTTTGTGTACAGCCTGCTTTTATGAATATAAATGGCTACTATTTGTGATAGGAAGGTACTGACCAGGTATGTTTGATGTGGTTACAGATTGGGCTATTTCTGCTGTTGCGTAGTTGGCAGAAATTGTTTGCACCAAGAGTGTTTTCTCAGTGGGATACCTTATTATCAATTATAGTGTTGCTGTTCTTAGGTCTGCAGTGAGAGAGTACGCTAGACTCATGAAAGATTTTTGTTTCAGGGTTAAGATATTCTATCTGTTATCTATAAGATATGATAATGGGGCAGGGTATGTCATGGAATGCAGTTATGAGTGATATATATGTATGATGAAATAAAGGACTCGCTACACAAGCATGTTCATATTTCTGCCCAATTTGGGCTTTTTTCTGGTGAAAATTTGCCTGAAGAAGCACAAGCAGAACAGAAACATCAACGTGTTTTTGTAGCAAATCTTTTGTTCCATCATATTTCAAGCTCTACTCTAATGTTTAATGCTGGATGTATGGAGCACTATATGAAGTGAACCCATCACACATCAG
>OY735231.1:35895836-36025836 GCA_963457665.1 Thysanoteuthis rhombus | reverse complement strand
ATAAGGCGAGCATTCTTGAAGAGGGGGACACCTGCACTGATCTAGCCTCATCATTTTTTCCAATGCTTATTCTGGGCTGGGCTTCATCATTTTTGTGGTCTAGACAGGAATATATCTTCCCACATAACTTCCACAAGTTTTACTGGGCTTTCTTTGTGATTTCTCCTCTTTCCCAATGGTAACTAATCTTATCTTTGCGAGAAAAATAACTCTTAATTGGGTGCCTTCATGAATAGATTTACTATTCTACAGACAAAAAATAAAGTTGCTTTCCGAGTCGTATGACAAATTGGATAATGATATCATCCATTTCTTAAACCATCCTTGGAGACCCAATCATTATTTGAAAAAAAATTTAAGTGGCCGAGCTGCTAGCCCAAGGTGGACTATTTTACAGGGCTACAGGATTCAAAATGTCCATCTATTTAGTCACAGCTGGAGAAGAATTGCATTCATGCCTTTCCCAAGGGTATTATTGTGAAGTGAACGCAATGTTCGAAATCAGTTCGTCGATTTCATTCTCCATGCTGTTAAATTTGAACCTACTCTTCATTTCAAGTAAAGATCTACAATAATTTTAATCCTTAAAAATACTTATTCTAAAATTCGATTTAAGGTTCCCCAAGGATTTGCAAATGAATTTTCTCTATTTCAAAATCCGAGAGATGAAAATAAAAACGATATAAGGGAGTAAATCATGGTACAAAGAATCAAATTCTTTGAATTTAGATATTTTGTGTTCGTTTTGAATAATAAAATGTTTATCAATAATTCAAGAGAGCGAAAGTGGATAAGGTTTTGTTTCAATTCATTATTGAAACATATCAAACAAAAATGATTGCATTATTTTTAGAAACCATCAACCAAAACTGCCACCAAGACTTTAAAAATAGGTTTCCTTCTGTTTTCAAGGCGATCTGGCTGACTGAGTGACTGACTGACTGGCTGGTTATGTATATATATCATGCGTACAGGCCGTAACAAAGCAGTTAGAGGACTGGAACTAAGAATTTCCATGAAATCTTCAAAAGAAGAAGAAATCAAACAAAAAATCACAATAGGTTGGCAAGCTTTCGGCAGAGCAAGCTCAATCTTCAAAAGCAAGAAAATCTTAGAGCTAAGAAGAAGGGTATACAACCAATGCATCCTTCTGATGGTCACCTGTGGAGCTTTTAATGGAATCTTACCAAAAGCCTAACCCTAAAACTGAGAACCATGCACAGTACATAATAGAGATTCATGCTCAACACGAGATCACAAGACGGCACCATAAATTTGAGGAAAAACAGGATCCTTAGATATCATAGAATCCATCATAAAACTTGAATGATTAGCTAGTCATGTTATGAACATGTCAGACAACCGCTGTACGTTACGATTTGCAATGTGGATCCCTACATATCACATGCGAAACCAGGACCGTCAAAATATAAGATAATGTGACGAACTAGATAACTTCAGAATGTACTGGCTCCGTAACGCCCACGATAAAGAGGTTTGGTGTATCTCAGGGAAGGTCTATGTCCAATGACGGATGCTAAATGTCTGCTGCTGATAATGATGTCTGGGAAAAAACATTTTTATTCTTTTTTTTTTCAAAATGAGTTTCTAGTGAAGGGGGTTTAGTTCACTATTAAGTTTATCCTAAATTGGTCTCTTAATTGTATCCGGAAACATTCACACTTGCTTTTTGAAAATATTAGACTTTAGACACTGCCTAAGAGAAGGCAAGGGAAGTAATTATTGCTCACTTTTTTTTCGACTGATCATCCCAAACGCAGCACACCGAATAAAGACGTTGATCAGACGATGGTTTCTATAGCGTGACTAAGCAGATCTTTTATCATTTGTATTCAGTCTACTAGGGCCTTATGGCCATTATTATTGGAAGACTTTTGTGAGTCCTGGATTGACTTGCAAAGATGTTGAAAGAATTGGAAATCCGAGGAGAAATCAGCAAGAATATTGAATGTGTTGAAGGATTAACGGGACTTCCTGATTATATATATAAATCTTTACTGAACTAAGTTTAAAAACTAAAAAGGTCCCTGTATACTTGTAAAGATTTTCCGCAGTTTTTGCTTGATAGCTGTCGCTTTTTGTCCAAATTTCACACATCAACAGAACTTTTTATTGTAGTAAATCATTAATCCTTTCATTTCTTTTGCTGAAGTGTTTTGGCCAATATTTCCATCGGCTTCCTTCCGGCGTATCCGTTGATCTTTGAAGGCAAGAAAGCATACAATCACATGCACGTCAACAGTCATAAATATTTTTAAATCAATCTTCAACAACTTAGCCAACATCTCTCATAGGAATATATATTAATTTTTTTTCATAAAATTGCCGTGTGTTATTTATCTTTATGTATTTATCTATCTTTGCCAACGTTTTCATACACATATATTTGTAACGTCCATAATATATGAACTCAAGAGGGGCAATGCAAAATTCAGTTTGCATACGGAACTAGCATTCACAAACACATACTAACACTAAGGGATAGGAAAAGGCTTAAGCATACAAAGAAACGAATTAATCTAACAATCACATTGCTTTGTTGAGAGCACGTATATGTTCTGGGAATGGTAGCCACGTCACAAGTGGCCAAACCAAATGAGAAAGAACTACGAAAAAGACAAAACAAAACAAAACAAATATAATAAGGATGTAGCGTATCCCACAGTTGATCTTAATAGCAATTTAGATTTCTTTTCAGGGGGTTATGAATTTTCTGGGGTTCTTTTTCTTGTTTTTTTTTTCTTTGTTTTGTTTTCATTATCCTTCTTTACCCGCAGAAAGCCGAGTCAGGGTATAATTTAAGAAGACACTTTAATGGAAACTACTCTCCAGGCTTTATCCATAGTTGCAATTTTCATGCTGTACGTCATAGACTCAGAATCTGGTTAATGTTCCCTATTGGACGCAAATGGAATTAGATTAAAGAAGTATATTCTCCGCTTGCCTTTCGTCTGAGTATATCATTTCATGATTGAATTTTGACGTCATCAACAGGAATTGGTAGGTGCTGAAATACAATGTCATGTGGTTGAATTTCTACTATATATATATATATATATATATATATATATATATATATATATATATATATACATATATATATATATATATATATATATATATATATATGTATATGTATATATACATATATATATATATATATATATACATATGTATATATATATATATATATATATATATATATATATATATATATATATATATATATATATATTTATATATATATTAAGAAGTGGATTTAAAATCCAACAGAAATAATTATGATTTATTATCATGCATTATATTACTTCGAAACTCTATTTGAAATGACCTTCTGTGATTACACGGTGAATGTATCATTTGGCTTTGATAGCGTAAATAGAATAAACAATTGAAGAAAAAGGGGCTGCTGCAGAAATCGAACCTGCGATTGATAGGTAGCTGCTTTAACCAAATTATCAATCTGCTCAGTCTGTTTCTCAATGCAGACAATCATATTTTTAAGAAATGGATGTATGATCCGACAGAAATAATTATAAATGCATTATAATATTTTTCTGTTGAAATACATACATTCTTGCGTTTTTAGTATTTATTAAAATCAAGTGCTCTATATTTTAATTGAAATTCTTAAGATAGAACTTGACAATATTTTTTATGATAGATATAATAAAATATGAAACTGTTTATTATCATAAAGAATAATTTTACTTAACGAAAATTGTTATCAAAGCAATATGCCATAGTTTTGGGCAAGTACAAAGGCTTGAGTAACTTTGATAAAGGCCTGATAAGATTGATCGAAGCTTTTCCAAAACAGCACTGCTCGCTCTGTGTGCACATTCAGTGGGGGTGAATATCTCCAAACATTCTGGGAAGGAGTGGGGATCATTAACTACCGACATTTGGGGGGATGCTAGAAGTGAATGAATGCTTCCCCCGCTAAATCCGAATCAACAAAAAGACTACTGTGGCACAAATTGCAGATAAGTTTATTCAAGGTGAAGCAAGGAACGTGTTACAAGACACAATATATCAATTCATGACGGATCGGGTTTGAGCAGTTTTGCTGGCTCAAGGGGGACCGGCACCTTATTAGGCAAGTGATCGTAATGTCTTGGCCTATCATAGGAGTGACGTGCACAGTCTTTCAGAGGGGCAGGGGCTCAGAAGGTAAGGAGCTCCGTTGAAACAAGAGCAATCCCCTAACATTCTTAAAGGAGGAATCTATAATGAAATTCCATTGAATCCAATACATTATTCTTGTCGTGTCTTCTATTAAAACATATTTTTGAATTTTGACTAAAAAGGCATGATATAAAGAAGTAAAACCGCATGGTAGCATGCATCCATCGGTGAATGTATATCAATAACAAAAAGAATAGTCACAAGAATGTAAACTTTCAATATTCACAGACGAAGGGTCAGTAAAATTCATTGGGTTGTTTGATTAACGAACCAAAAACTGTACGGACTATTGTCGTTAGCCCTCCTTAGAAGAACCCTTTGTTTTCAAGTGTTCAGATTTATAAATATACTACTTCAGAGAAAATGATGAATAGTAGATGTTAGGGCAAGTACTTTTTCATGGTCAAATTCCCCGGCACTTTGGATCGTATCATATATCAATACTCACGCACGCATGCACAACCACGAGGTGATGTTGGGAGAGAAATACGTATCAATTCGTGTCGGTATGTCTGTCTGTTTGTCCGAACAATGTCTCCATAAATTCCTTACTAATTTCAATCAGTTTTTTTCGGAAGAATAAGCAATAGGCTATGGAAGACTTGATTGAATTTCTGAGCGGATCCAGGAATTATTTCGGCTGAGAGATATTTTTTAAAATCATTTTTCAGCGGAGAACATTCATGAAATGGAAATGGAACAGTTAAAAACGGTTTATGTTTTGACTCTATATCTTTACAATTAAGGTTTTCTTTCTTTTTCTCTGTCAGAATTTTTTTGTAAATGGCATTTGCAAAGGTATGTGTTCTCTGAGTGCTTTATGGTTTGCCTAAGTGTTTTACCCTGAAATTGTGTTCTTCTCAAATAACACGCTGATAATGCTTTTCTGTCATATGCCCGTCTCATTCAGTCTCCAAGGACTAATGCATAAAGGTCCAGACAGTTTTTTTCACGTATTTCGGCAGCTTTTTCGTTAATTTCTTTTCGTCATTTTTCTCGACTGACACCATCTTTTGACCTTGTCTGGAGCAATTCGAATCCTTCGTCGGAGATAATTTTGGGTAAATGTATTGAAAGTTTTTTTTTTTATAAATAGCGGAGACTGATTATAAAGCAAAGGTGGTTCAAATTGCTTTATATTTAAAAAAAGTTATTTTAAAAAAATGTGTGGTGTGATATGACATAACAGAGAACAGAAATAAATACATAAATCATATTGTTATTGCTTTTGATAAATTAAAATTTTAAATTGTTTTTATTTGAGCGCCGTTTTCAACAAGCGTTGACTGTGTGAAACCTTAAACGTTTGCTTGGAAATGAAGTTTTTATTAATTTCATTTGTGGACTGTTCAAAACAATAACAATAAAATTCATGTATCCACTTAATTTTTTTCTCTTTGATAGTGGAGATAATCCTTAGCCCACTTGGAGGCGAGCAGGAGTTATCGCCATCTAACGCACATATATTACGAATCAACCGAAATAACATATTAAAGAACATGATCCCCTCTGTACAGTCAAAATTGAAATCATTTACCCCCCGGGCAAGGTTATAATAGGCGATTTTCCCGTATCAAAGACATCAAGTTATTTATATTAAGAGAGATCAAAAGGCGATATTCATCTTGATAGAACCTTATTTGACTGCCAACCACATCTGAACCCGATGGCAAGATTCTGTCTTTATTTTATTGCTGCTCACTAATTTTATTACTACACAATTTTGACCGTTTAGTTTTATTCATCTTAGCGCTAAAAAAGCATTTTTGGCAGTCGGGGAAGAACTCTGAATTTTGCAATTTTAAGCTAAAGTTCGTTTGAGTTAATTTCAGCTCTCAGCCTGGGTGTTCTACATAAATAATTATGAATGAAAAGATTGATAATAGTTGAAAATTAGGATAAACCTTGCCAAAAGAATACGGCTATCATACGTATTTTCATTTTGCAGCTGTGTTAGTCTTTATTAATAGAAATGGACTGCAAATTATTTTCCTAATTAGATGCACGAAAAACAATGAAGAAAGAGGAGTTTTCAATGATCTGGAATTGATGTAAGTATCACTAATAGAATGAGACTCTTATATGCATAATTGATATTTAGATGCAGGGTTTTATTATAGAAATGTATCGTAAACGATTTTACAATACAAATTCATTGCAAACGAAGAAAAAAGAATGGTCAGTGGTCAGAAATTTATGCAATAGACAGAATATAGATTTTATTTGTATGCTTTAATTAGAATATGTTCATAATCGTGTTTTTAAAGTTATCCAATTCGTTGAATTGTCACAAAATGTTTCTACATTTTGAAAGAAGTTGATAATTCTAAAATAAAAATATGGATTATGATGAAAAGAGACAATAGTTTTTCAAAGTTTTATTTTTTATTCAGGAAACATAACAAAGGAAAACTCAATGTATCATCATCATTCAATATTTAGTTTTGGTAATTAACTATACAATATATGGCCCATGTTATTTCGTTATACTGTAAAGCCTCAAGCTAAACTTTTTGGTGAGTCAACTGAATGAATGCATTTGCATCATTGAAAGAAGACAGTAATACACAAACATAATAAAGATTTCTTGCAAAACATATTTCATAGAGTTGCATCAACTACTGAGTTCATTCTTTGTGTTAGATTTTGTTATTACCACAGCATTTTTGGCTGATCCATTCTACAGCCTTCCTCAGATGAGTAATTTATATAGAAGGTACCGTCTGTACTTTTGTAAGGAGTTATCATCATCCCGAAAGTTGTTCGGACAACTGTTCTTGTTCTCTGTGTTGCTTATGTGGCTACCACAACGTTTTGGCTGATAAATTTTAGTCTTTTTCGGGTTCGAAATCCATAAGGAACGAGAGAGGACCCTTTTCTTTCTACAGAACTACATGGCAGACACAAAATAGTTGCAACGACCGATTTGGCTAATTTCCAGCTATCTGTTCAACATGTCCTGTAATGAAGAAATAAATAATATGCCCCTTTCTTTACTTTCAGGTTTATTATGTGAAAAAGGCTGTAGAATGGATTGGCTGAAATGTTGCGGTAGCAGCATCAGTAATATAAAGAATAAGTTGAATTGTCAGAATAACTCTCAGAATGAGAATTGGTATTTCTCAAAATTACCGACAGAACATCATTTAAACTTATAATTTTTTACTAGTATTTCTTTTATCCTAATTTCAGTTGCTTTTCATTGCAACTACTCAGACCGGCATTCTACAGCCTTTGGTTTACAGCGCTGGTCAGAAATAACGACAAATCTCTGAATGTCTTTTGCCTCGGGACGTCTGCCTGACCGTTATGGCTGCTCTGACTGCCTTAGGTATAAGATCGTATCTGATCATACAGGTTTATTCTCCATTTTACCCTTCGATGCTGCTATATTCGATGTTAATATTTTGTCTACGTACACTAGTTTTATTATCAATGGTGTTATCTTGAGTTATATGAAGCATTGCCAACCCTTATTATTTTTGACTAATATTTTTCCGTCCTGATTTCAATTGCTTTTCATGGCAACTACTCATATTGATGTCAAAACTGCGTGGGTCGTAAATTAAGAATAAGCCAATAAAACTCGAGCTCAAAATATCACCCCCCCATCCGCCGTAGCTTATTAGTCAGCAAAACATTATTGCTAGAAGGGATCATCTCGAAAAAACGAATCCGTTTTGGAGACACCTCTCTTAGTAATGAAAGTTCAAATACATTTAAATGCGATATAAAAAAGGAGAAAAATATTTTTTTTATTTCCAGGCGCCTTAAAATTATAAAAGTCTGTTTATTGATAGGTGCGTTCATTTATCTGTACACACATGTGTAAGCATATAAGTATACACATACGCATAAACACATATCTGCATACGGGGTACTACGTAAAAGTTCGGAGAATTCGAAGCGCAAACTTGCTTCCAAAGTTAGAAATTATCAACAGAAAATGAGTCTCTTTATTTCGTGGATAAGTGGTTTCAGCAGATGAGAGAATTATTCAGCGAGACACTGGAAACCCTGGATACCTTGATAGACAGACAGATTGATTGATCTGTATAAATTATAGGGAAATTTGGGGAGCATTTTGTGTATGTCTTAGTAAACACATATAAAACAGGCATATAAGGATATATACATTGTGTCATCCACAGACAGCTGTTTCGATGTATTACATTTCTTCAGTGTGGCTATAGACTTTAACCCAACCAGTACCGCAGGGCAGAATTGAAACCCTCACATCGGACCCGGAGGCCGATATCCTACCTCTGGACTACGGAACTGGATGGTCAGTAAGGCGATATATTCATTTACGCAGGAACTCCTCATCCACCAGAGTGCTCTATTCCTATGGAAGAGCATTGCATAAGCTTACAATGGATGAGTTACCTCATTTAAAGAGTGCTCAACCCTGAATAGAGGAGCATCAACACACACACATATATATATATATATGTGTGTGTGTGTGTGTGTGTGTGTGTGCGTGTGTGTGTGAGCACAGTTATCACTTTCTATACCCCTCACATTCTCTACTTACGCACGCACACGCATACATAATCCCCCCCCTCTCTCTCTCTCTCTCTATATATATATATATGTATATATATATATATATATATATATATATATATATATATATATATATATATATATAAATGTGTGTGTATATCTATTGAGACTTCAGAACATTTTGATTAAGTGTAGTGAAATTAAGTAATATATCTACTACTACTACTTATCACAAAATTATGAAATCGGCACACTTAAAGGATGTTCCCCCTGGTTTTTTACTTCACATAGAACAATTCATAGATATGATACAAGACTATTTTTGTTCAATATCTTGATATTATGGCTTTATGAAATATCAAAATCGGTGTCGGACGTGCCATAATAAACTGTCTCTACAATTATCACATTCTGTAGGAAATAGACAGCTCAATCTAATGATATACATACTGTTGGGAGAATGGACAAACACATATAAATACGTATGTAAATATTTATGCAGTGTAAGGGTGCTATTTGGGACTCCTGCTTGTCAAGAGTATTGTTACCTTGGTCGGTAGAGAAGAGTCGTGTCAAGATTTTTTCTTGGTAGGCGTGTGTTCGAGTCTAGCACGACGCTCATTTTCTTTATTCGTTTACATGGTCGAATGCTCGATTTGCTACCTCTCTTCACACCGGTGCTGGACGAAATATTATTCCTAATCAAATGTTTCTACAATTATCATGTATATATATATATATATATATATATATATATGTTCAGATAGGTCCATCAATAAGTCCTGACCCCAATGATGAAAAAATCATTTGTTCTACACTGTACATATCTATTTTCAACAAATCCCTTTTCTTGCCAATGCACTTAATTGAATGCTTCTTCATTAATAACATAGATCAGACGTTACGTATTGAATTTTCAGATGAAAATTCAGCCCCCTTAGGCACATACACACACACACACACACACGCACGAGCGCACGACCGCACACACACCCACACACACACACATATATGATTCTGCGTGCATGTGCGTATGTACGTGAGTGTATGTGTGTGTGTGTGTGTGTGCAACGCAAGGAGAAAGGAAATTCCTCCCGAGTGTAGACTTTCAGACTCTAAGCAAATATGTTAGTTAAATCATACTTATTTTCAATGTCGCATCCCCTGACAATCGTTTCCTCTAAAAGTGAAACACCTCGAAACAAGCGATGAGAACAGAGAAGAAAACAATTTAAGCCGAGGATGTGTCAATTTGGAGGACCTCAACAATATTTTTCTATTAGTTTATCTCAGAGGAAACAGGTGGACGCGAACAAGATGGTCCGACCGACAACACAACAAAAAGACATGGTAAAGGAGACAGCATCCTTATATGGAAATGCTTACTCGCGGCCATTTGTATTGAGGGTTATCCCTTGCCTCCTCTTCAGAAGATCGGGGTCGTCAGACGTCAGACAGAAGAAGAAGACGAAGAAGAAGAAGAAGTAGGCGGAGGAGTGACAGGGAATATCCTGCCATTATGACGTCACAGTAGAGCGTCTCCCTCGTCCCTGATGCTCATAGACATAACATTTGCCTGAGAGAAAAAAATAACAGCTCTATTTTTGGCAGGCGTTGACACGATTAGTATTTCCTGTTGATGGTCTATTAATTATCGGCTCATGTGTCTGACACTCACTGAAGAGGAGCTCACCATTTTTTTTAAAGCAATTCAAAACATATAACCGGATAAGGGACCTTTTCTGATAAAAATGTATTTCTTTTTATAAATCTGTACACAGATGAGTAAACAAGGACGATATACTCTCTTCTTAAGTTTCACTCCCAACAATGATTAAATGCTAGCAGAAATTATCAAAATAAAACTATATCTAAAGTAAATATTTATTTATGATTATTCCATCAACATTGGTAAATATGATTTGAAAGTTACCGCATTATCGTAAAGTAGTTAGTTACATAGCTGTGTTAGATTCAAATTCTAGGGATTTGAAATTTCTTGAATATCTTTTAGCCGAAGTAATGATATAAAACCTAAGAAATTTAATACTTCAGAACAAAATGATCTGTTCATTAAGGACCTGTTTAGTGACTGGATCGGAGGCAAGTTTGTTTGTGAACCTATGTAGGGCCTAATAATAAGTATTCTTTTTATCATTCACTCACGCACACACACACACACACACACACACACACATGAGCATGTGATGTTTACCAAGCAAGTTAAGAAAACTTCTTGGCCGACTGTTGTAGTGATTTTGAACCTCACTTGTCCCCCACAATTGCTGCCTTGTGTCAGACTAAGCAATGCCTCATAAATAACTATTTCATATATATATATATGTATATATATGTATATATAGTACAAATCTGGTTTGCAATATAATATAATACAAAGCAATGTCTGATATGCGATGGATTTATTTCATAGAGTCCTCGATACATTCAAATCTAAACTATAAGTGTTAACTTGGTTTGGAGTAGAGCTAGAAATATAGTAGAAAGTAGATTTGCTACTCAAACACGCTTATGTTTCTGCCCTCTTTTGGCCCCTTAAGTCAAATTATTATATATGTTTTAGATTCCTGTTTGGGGACTTCAGGGAAATTTTTGTGGATTTTGTTCTATTATTATTTTGTTAGTCAAGTTTGTAGTGTGTGTGTATTACTGGTGGTTTTAAGTTACTTGTAAAGGAATATGGTCTAGGTGTTGGAGTTTTTGTAAGTGGATGCTGAGCTGTACGTTCTAAGGGGATGTCTTGATTTTTTACCAAGGTTAAAATCAAGGTCCTTTGTGTCGATGGTGGTTTGTATTGTTCTTAGTTTACTTAGACCGGGCTAAGTTGACAATGTTGATCAGGTGGTTCTTTTGAGATGATTATATAGGTAAACTGTTTATATTACTTTAAGTTTATTAATGTATGGGTTATTGAGTTATATCCGTTAATACAAATTTTGAGTGATGCCGGCATTTTAATGCTATTTCATTTATCTTGTTTAATAAATCTATTTTCGTTTTCTTCCAAGCAAAACTTCGAATGCCCTATTTAGACAGAGGTATCATGAATTTCCAATATTTTGGCATATAAAGGTTTGTGTTGAAAATTTCCATTTCACAATTGGTTTATAATCCGTTTCGCGCATTTTCCAGTAAAATGTAGATGATAATGTATTATATTCATATTTTTCGTTCGTAAAGGATTATATGTGGTTAGCTTATCTAAGTTTAAGAGACGTTTTCGATATTCTTGTATAATATTGTACTTCTAGGGATTTTTCTCAGGTTGATATTTCTGCTTGGTACACCATATTTGATCTGAGACTTTTGTTTAGCTGGGGGCAACCATTCTTGTTGGTAAAATTGAAGTCTAGTTTCTTTATGTCTATGCTTTCCTTATTTGTATTCTTTCTAATAACTTTATTATTATTTTTCGTGATAAGTGTATTGATATTTTCGGTACAACTAGAGCTGATTTTCAGTTTGTTTTTGTTGAATATTTTACTTTGTGAGCTGTTTGGGGGACGTGTTTTTCTATTAACTGAACGAATATTTTATCTAAGTTAGTTTTTTATTGTAGGTTGAATGATGGTGCATACCGGATGATTTTTTTAATATCTGTTTTCTTTTGTTGTCGTTTCTCCGTTTCTTGCTATTAGATTTCACTTTTTTGTCGTAATTAAACTTTGTTTCAGAGTAACTACTATTTTTTAGGGCTTTGATATAGTCATTTTAACATTGTTAAATATTATTTCATACAAGGAGTTGAATCTCAATCTAGTTTCTATAGGTTTGGGGATCTTTTTAATGATTTTATTTGGGTGGTTAGAGCTAGTGTTGAGGAACTTAATCACAGAGTCTTCTTTTGTTTATGGTTCATAAGTATTGTTATTTATATTAAAAGTAATGTCTAGGAGGTATTAAACTTTAGTATTAGCCTTGATTTCTACTTTAAAGTTCATTTTAAAAATTTCTCTTGTGATATATTTTTAATGTTCTTACATTTTTTTACTATTTTCTTCAATCAGAAGGCAATCATCCCGGTATAATCCTATATCTTTAGAATCCAATTTACGGGTGAGGTTGAAATAAACACACAGACTGATCAAATCCGACATCTCGGCTGAATAGGGTCTGCCCATAGAGACATCAAAACTGCAGACGTCGGTTGTTTTCGTCCATTGTCCTTGGTCGTGGAAAAGTATCATAGTCTGAAGTGCTTAATTGTTTCAATGTCCCTACCGTTGATGTCAGTGTAAGTTTTGGCAAATTCCGTGACTTCCTCAAATATATCTTTGGATATAAAAGGGTGAAATTCAATGGTGTCAAATTGTATGAAAGTGCAGGTATGTTTGCTTGTGTTCTTTTGATGTTACTAAACTGAGCGATAGCTTCATTAAAGCTGAACTACTTTAATTTGAAAAAGATTACGAAAGATCGTTCGTGAATGTTTACATTCAAAATATTCATCATCATCATCATCATCATCAGTCCTTTTAGTGTCTATTGTTGGACATACTGATTCTTGATCCTTGACTTTTGAGAGTACAGACGTGCACACTTTCGTACTTTAAAATATAGATACTACCACAACCACAAGGTTTGGAGATCAAATAGATTGAAAGTATATGAATAAAAAAAATTTAAAAAAAACTTCCTCCGATCTGACACCAATGGGTTTCGAATATGCCTTTGTTTTTTTTATTGTTTTTTTTAAAAATCTGTAATGAGTATTTTGGACGTTAAATAGTATAAACGTAGGCACAAGCTTTAGTGATATATATATATATATATATATATATATATATATATATATATATATATATATTAGTATTGAACAAGGAAGGGTCCAATAAATTTAAGAGATGAGTAAAAATAAGTGAAGCCACACTTGTTGGGGATTATTTGATACCTAATAACATTGGATACTTTGTAAAAAAAAGTGTTAGTGTTTCTCAGCTCATTTCTCAGCTCATTGAAAAGATTTGTCTGACAGGTTTCAATTAAATTATCGGCATATATATATATATATATATATATATATATATATATATATATATATATATATATAGTAGATTCGCTACACAAACACGTTTTGATTCGCCTAAAGAGGCCCAAAGAGGACAGAAACATAAATGTGTTTGTGTAGTAATTCTACTTACACTATATTTCCAGCTTTACTCTAAACCAACTTGAAGTCTTGGAGCTCGAAGTTGAATTTATCGAGCACTTTATGGAGTAAATCCATCACATACCAGATATTGCTTTATATTATATCATGCTGTATTGCAAACCTCATTTGTACTATATATATATATATATATATATATATATATATATATATATATATATATATATATATATATATATATATATGCGTGTTTGTGTGCGTGCATGTGTGTGCATACCTGTGGATGTAGGCGTATGCATGTGTTAAACATAAACGAATTGAATGCTTGGCAATAAGTTCTTCAATGGAAGAAAACACATACTAAACAACTGCAACGTTTTGGCTTACATCTGATTTGGCTGAACTGCATTGCTGAAGACAAAATTATTGCCATGTGTTCTAACAAATGCATAACAGATCCGACGGAAGACATTTGTCTATTAATAAAATCAGCTAGACGAATCATATGAGTTAAAGTGTGTGACCAGAACGTATCTTTATCTTTGATTTCGTCAGGGTTACAAATCTATTATTTATCTTCTGGAAACAATGTGAATCTTATTAAAGAATCAAAACCCCGATCCTTGACCGTAGCACACAACAATCTTTGATAATCTTTGTGGTGATCAAAGATATTAACTGCTTAAACTTTATTCGAATCTTATTTTCAAGTCGTTCGAAATATAAGGTATTTCAATAGGAAGCATCTTAACCATACACAAAATCGTGAAAGATATACCATAACAGTTTTTTGCCTATAATATACCAACATTAAGCACCAAAAAGTATTTCTTTGTGAGGACTGACTGCCACGAAATTGGAAGACCGAAAACCAACATTACCACCATAAAATGCACAGAAATGTTAAAAACTCTGGCACATCCAAGTCGAATCAAGATTCTTCAGAAAAATCTCACAGCCGATTTCTTTCGTCCATTTTTGCCTGCTGCCAATGGTACAGTGCTGTAGGGACCCGTTGGGACGACATCATTTACTTTGATATAGAGGGGTAACGGCGTTCCCTCATAATCTATACACTACTTGAATCATGATTCTGTTTATCTCTTTGTACCCTGAAGGTACCCGAAACTGCACATTGTAATATGTATGCATATATACATACACACACACATATATATATATATATGTGTGTGTGTGTGTGTGTGTGTGTCTATTGAACCTAGATATACCTTCCCCGGAAACACCCAGCTGCAAAGGCCTTCTTTGCTGACCGGATCGCTACGCTCACTAGAGCAGGCATCCTTGTGTTCGCTAACTTCCTTTGTCAGCATTATACCGATACCTCCAACTGTTTGAAAATTCTTTTTTAGGAAAATTATATAAGACTAGAAAATAACCTTCCAGATGATGTCTATTGCACACTCTAATATTTTCTGGACACTGAATTAATTGCAGAAAGCGTCCGAGAAGATGTTTTCAATGAGGAACGTTTGTGAATCAATTATCCTTACAGACGTTGCATACCGCGTAAACTTGGCTTTAGGGAGTGAATTCTTTGCCTTTTGAATCTTCTGTTAACGAGACTTACACCTTACTGGATTACTGTGAAGAATGTGGCCAGGAATACTGATAAAATGGGGAAGGTTGCTTTTAAAAATAACATCCACACGTCTTTGTTTTTTTAAAGGCTTTATTCTGTGATAACCTTAAAGAGAGAGAATTTTGAGAGGATGAACATGTGCGTTAGCTTCCCTTCAAAATCTTTGTTCCTTATTTCTCGTGTGTTTTTCTTGAAATTAACGTTAAAAGAAAATCTTTGAACCAAAGGGAGCGTATCAGTTTGGCACTGATCTTATACCGACATAGGTGCCTGGTTACCAGATGTGAGTGATGTTTTCAAGAAGGGCATTTATTCGCCTCTCAACAAGGATAAAATCTGACTGAATTTCCAATATTCAAAGTATGAAATCTTCAAAGGCTCAGGAAGTATGTGTATGAGCGTCTAGGAGATATACAGTAGGATACGTATACATGTATGTACACGCACACACACACACACACACACACACACACACACACATATATATATATATATATATATATATATTTGGAAATGTATTTAGATGATCTGACAGAATGATTATGAATTGCCTTATATTATATAGAAATTTATTTTAGATGATCTCCCGTCATTACACGGCTAATGTATCATTCCCCCTAGACAACATAAATAGAATAAACAACGGAAGAAACTGTAGCGGCTGCAGGAATCGGACCTGCCACCAATAGGATAGTCGCTTCAAGGTAGTGATGCTGGGCCTTTGCATTATCACACACACACACACACACACACACACACACATATTTATATACATGTGTAAATGCGTGTGTGTATCAAGAAGAGGGTATATTCAGTCCGACAGAATGATTATAAATTGCATTTTATTATGTAGAAACTCTTTTAAAATGATCTCCTGTCATTAAATGGATAATATATCATTCACCGTAGATAACGTAAATAGAATAAACAATTAGTGAAAATGAGGATGCTGCAGGGATCGAGCCTGTCACCGACAGGGTAGCTTCTTCAACGTAGCTATGCTCTATAAGAAGTCTATTTGCTTCTTTCAACGTGACTGTTATAATCTGTAATCATTCTGTTGTGTCACATCCATTTCTTAATACACAACTGTCGCGTCGAAAAGAGGAAATACAATAAACGAAATGAGAATTCGGGTTGAAGCAGTTATTTGGGCCTTTGCATTACCAGCGGCTGTTTGGCTTAATGGTGGGAGCATCGCTTCGTTGAAGCAGCTATCCTGTTACGTTGTCTCGGGTGAGTGATATATTGACTGTTCAATGCCGTTTATTTCAAATAAGTTCCCACGTAATATAACGCAATTTATGATTATATATATATGTATAGTTATAGAGAGATCCAGTATCCTAAAGTCTGTTCACACATACGTGTTGGTTGCTAATTTTTATTTTGATTACCTTTACGAATCTCATCGTTAGCAGCAAATGTAACAACAGAGATAAGATATAAACGCTCAACATATTCCATATATTTTTAGCCGACTCCCTTAGCTGATTACGCCTTTGGCCCCGGCACTTGTTGCTGGCTACTTTTTGTCTCTCTTTCCTCCTCCATAAGATCCTTATCATTTGGACGGCCACCCAGCCGATCCGATCATAACCAGCGCTAGTGAGCATTGACCCACGTGCGTCTAGGGCTTTTATAGGGGTCGTTGTAGGAGTGGCGTTTTCAATATCTAGCAAAAAGAAGGGTTTCGTATTTGATTCCTAACGAGATTATTTTGGGCGCTATACAAGTTTAGTGATAATCAATGATATATGCCCAGGCTCCTCACCATGGAACAAAAACTAGGACGCTTTCTCACGAACCATTACTATTCTAATAGGTTCGGCCCCCAGTGAGTGCTCTACATGTATGGCGTCGAGTCGTATCAAGCTCTACTGATTAAAGATTTGATATTTTATCTTTAAAATTTACCATGATAAACCGTCTATAGTCATTCATCGAACCTTTTTCACAACCCATTAATTTTGACTTACAGTAAATGGTTTATTGCACCTGTCATAAAACGATAGTTGACAAGCTATTTTTACATTTTATGGCTCATGAATACAGACGCAAGTATGTTCTTTGGAAATCTGCGACACTCATGTGGTAAAAATTATCAGCCAAAATAGCGAGCCAAGCGACATTTTTACGCGAAGAGTCATACTACCCGAGCTGTTTCGGTATTCATTACGGGTATTTATAATCCCCGGATGTGACCACTCCTTTTGATATATTAAAGTGCCGACGACGGTTCAAGAAGGACTTACTCATTCTGAAGTTATCTGTGAGCAGACCCTTTCTTTCGCCAATCATTCCACAGACTCTGTTCGCGGGAGAACAATTGGTTATACTAACAAATTACCGCCCACTCATCATCTATGATGATGCATAACTGATGACAGGATCCACCATTTTTATTTAGTACGAAAAAATGCAGTGTTTAATACCAAGTTTCCTCAGTGTGTGGATTCTTGAGTCAATAGTTATAAAACAAGCAGCTGTGAATTGTCGGTAAATGAGTAATTTAATAGGAATGATTCTGGGGATAATGCTATGCAAATATAGTTGCATGAGAAACTGCTGATTAACACGGAAATCATGAAGTTTATTAACTAGAAAACTTAGTCGTGTCATATTTCAGTTAACAGCGTCTGAGAGACTAAAAGCTCAAAGAATAGAAATTAGCATCATATCCAGACAAGATGTCCCCTTCCTCAGCTATCAGTCTGTATATTTACAAATTATATGAAATGCTCCATTGTTGATCGTAGCCTTTAGAAGGCTGGTAAAAAATGTGATCCTATTAGTACAACAAGTTCAAATGTTTATAAAAAGTGGATAACAGTGCAATGAAATTCAAACATAAACTTGCATCTCTTCTAATCAATCAATCAACCAAGAAAGGTATCTATCCAATCTAGGAATCGCATTCTAGAGACTTTAAACCTCAGTAAATTAAAACAAGACCTTCATATTGACCTATTCTGCATTTTTTGGTACATACTAAAGTGGCTACAGAAATGAAGAATTCGTCAATATTCTGAAAATCAATTCCAGTAAGCCGAAACAGAAGCTGTACACAAATAGTTGATACTTGACTAATAATTTATTTTATCTTCATAGAGAATAACTTTTGAAGAGATTTCTTAACCAACGAGAATATTCTAGTCGAGTTTAATCGTTTTTGAAATGTGAGAAATGATCAAAATACAATTTGAATTCAAAAGGCTGGTTGACTTGTAACTACCCGTCAAGGTTGTTTTATACGTTATCAATACAATGTATTTACATATACATGCAGGTATATAATCTTCAAATATCGATATTTTCACTCTACTCCGGTAAAGTGAGCTTACATTATACCATCACTCAAAAACTACCTAATTGCAAGTAAATACATTCATACGTACACATTTCTCCGTGCACAGAAAATGAGCAGAATGCTTAATAACCGCTATTTAAGTATTTTTGGTTAAAATACATCATTTAGTAAATATTGTGACGTAAAGTTAATTATTTTTTCCCCGAGTCAGCGAAGTCACTTCTGGCAGGCAGTTGACATAGCCCAACGATTAGTTATCTGTAGGTCATTCGATTGTGTAGTGTGTTCAGTCCTTCCCATCGTGTCCCACTATGTAACCTAGTAGCAGACTGAATTATGCTTAGAGAATATGCTCTACCCTATCTCGAGACTGGGATAGTTACATAATTATTACCGGCATTAAAACCCAAGTAAAAAGCCAAGATTTCAAGTATCAATTTTCAAAGCACACAGACTCTGAAGACTTCAAAGAGAGTGTAAGTACAATCGTTCAACCTTTATTTTCTCCTATCTAGCCTTGTGCCGAGCTTAAAAGGCTATCAAGTTCTTAGAACGACTAGAAATATTTCCAGACGTAATTGAATTACTCAGAATCTGACTAACGGAGAAGATACTCTGAAGAGAGTTAGAGAATTGACTAGCCAGAAATGTTGTAAAATCCTAGGTCACACGTTCGAATCCTAGGATTCTTTACACAGTGACTCATTTTGAAAGCTGAGTAGTCTTCATTTAATGAAAATGGAAGTTAGTTTTTTCTTCTCTGTATGCGACTGAGTTATCATCATCATCATCATCATCAACAGCATTATCCATTTAGTTTCTGTCGTTGGACATAGACTGTCACCGATATTTGCAAGATCTCTCTATCATGGATGTCGCAGAGCCAATATTTTAAAAAAACTTTTCGAGTTTGTCTAGTTCGTCACACCATCTTTTTTATTTTTTTTTTGGCCGGCTTCGTATAAGATCTCTGGGTTCAGGCGAGTTGTGATGTCCAACGGTTGTCTGATATTCGTGTGACCTGACCAGTCTATTCATGATCTATTAACAAAGGGAACAAGGTAGGCAAAAGAAATTACAACAGACACTTTTTACTTATGATATCTGATATATTCACACGAGGGAAATAAAATGCGACCTGGTAGCAGATGGAAGCTGTCTTAATGGAACTTTAAACCAGAGCCACTAATCAGTGGTTTCTCTGCTGGGTATTTAATGTTACTTCTAAGAAAATTTAAACTTGGAATTGCTTGGAAAGTTCAAAGCTTAACTAAAATGCTCTGGTTTTGAAGGAGAAAAAATTGCTTGTTTACTCACTAACTTTTTTTTAGACTTATACTTTTTTCAGTGCTTTTATAACGGTCTCATTCTGCTGGAAATTAATGTTTTATCCTAAAGGCTTCTTACACTCTGCAGGTATTTATATGTCTAAATTGTGTTATAAATCTTTTTTCTCAATTATTTCATTGTTCTTCAGGTATAGTTAATAACATTACTTCTATTCGATGTTCTTATAGTCTGGCATGGTTCTGAGGAATGTCATTTCTGCTGTGAAGGACGCCCCCAACTCCAATTCACAGAAGAATTTTGCGAACTTTAAAAGAGACTATGAAACATAACTGAGAACCACCCCACCAGCTAAAATATAGTCTTACAATCAAGCTAGAAGAGAATTTTGTTAATTGGTAGAGCAATAGACGGCAGTGTGGAATTTAATATGCTTACTTATGCAAACTGTGAATTGAAGAAAAAACAAACATTTCATGCCAAACCTTTAGTCACAAAATCGCTGAGACCCACCTGGCACATGACACAGATATGGTGTGGCACATTTTTTCAAACAATAGTTTCTTTGCCCTAGGTTTGAAATGAATTGCCTCAGATTTGTCCCAGGAGATGCCACGTGTTTCACACATATCATGAGCATCCTGTCAGCGAATCAAAAATTCAAAATCTGAAATCAGTATTCAGAAAATACTCATAATTCTTGGTGAATCGTATGTAATGATAGAGAGTTACAGTACAAGACCTTACTTGTAAAATCTGATTATCTCTTAGATGTTTTAGGCTATTTCATTCCTTTGATTTCCAGAGAGATGGAATGTAACTTTACTTTTACGTGCTCCAGAGTCACAAAAGTATCAATTACTGCTCAAATGTTTTTTAAAGAACTATACATCCATTTCTAATTGATTTTGATAGAGTAACGCAGCATAGTTATCCCCAAACACGAAAAAATAAACAAGAATATAAAGGAAAGGATATTTTTCGAATTACTACGATACTTTATCATTCGTTTTTTACTAGTATTTCTCACGTCTTGATATCAGTTGCTTCTCATCGCAACTACTCAGGACGCCATTCAACAGTCGTTAGAAAAGAACACTGATCGGAAATAATAGAGTAAACTTCCGGTGAGGTTAAGACTCATATCTCTTTTTTCCCCAGGGACCCTATCATAGAGCAACAGTTGCTTTATCTATTGAGCTACGAGAGTCACCGGCTACAGAAAGTCAGATCTATCCATACTTTGGTACATCACTAAGTCTGTAGCCTAATTATGAAAAAAAAAAAGCATTTATTTTGCACAAGAATATCTTCCAACATAATCTTCTCCCTTGTCCATCCTCTTCACTCAACACTTTTTCATTAATCACATAGAATATAATGCAGTAAAAAATTAAGATCAAAATTCACCTAAAAATTGTATCAAGCTACGGACTTTTTTTATCCATGCTCGTATAGCTTCCATCTTCTATTTCCGCCGGAAGTTCGGGGTTTGCATCTATTACGATCGTCTACGTCCACATGAGCGTCCATTGCCACTTCCCAGGGGGTGCAGGGGGAGCAAATATGTATCTTGTTGGGGGCATATATTTCACTTTGAAGAGTAAACAAATACTGCCCACTGAATTATATTCAACAAGTCAAATAGTGCACTGAACCATTGACGGAGGTGGATGATTTGACCTCAGATCGACACGATGGAGTGAACCCCAGTGAAAGCAAATGATAGTACTGTCTTTTTATAAGGGAACATTAAACTGGAATTACATGAAATAATTGTACTGCACAATCATCGTTTATTAACTATAAGGTTCCAAATTTCCAATTCCATCGCCCACAATGAGGTGGCCAGATCCTGACCGAAGGAGGGTCACCTTGTGGACGTCTATGATTAGTAGAATTAATTGCAATATTATGTTTTATTCATCATGTAGCATAACGACCGTTAATTGACAGTCCGAGAAGTTGATTTTTATTATCAACATAATAAAATTAATTCTTATTATGGAATAAATAATAATGGCATATTTTCTACCTTATAAGCATTTGTCGACTTATTCTAACGGTTAAACTGTTTGGGTGGTCTCAGTTTTTCATTATTTCTCATAAAAATGATAACTTCGATTTCATAATGAAATAAACACTGACATTTGATATTGAACTGTGATAACTCGAGAGTTGATTATAAGATGATATACAACATACCTACTCTTTATAGATAACCAATTTATTTACAATAAAAATCTACTATAAGGACACATAATTTCATACAACTGCAGTTATGGAAACAGTAGAAGTGATCCCAACAAAGCCTTCATCAAATGATGATTGGGGGCAGTCATGATTTGGGGGCTAAGCATCATTATCACTACCCGGCGGCGCTCCAACAGAGGTCCGTAACATTATCCCGAATCTTTTTAGGGTGACGCCGATTTTGTCGCTATTCAATCGGCTGCCGGACCATTTAGCGTACTCATCATGTCACTGCTTCGCAAATTACTCGGAAAGAAAGGAAGTGAATTCGAAGGCATTCTTCAATGATCCAACGTATTCCCAAAATCACCAGTTGACTAAACAGATCCGGCATAATGAATGCCACCGCGTCAACAGAACCTGGCGATACTGCAAGGCTTAGTGGCTTTTCTGTCTAAATGGGAATGTAAGAACCATGCAGATACAGTCTGTTTGATTATAGATTCTAATGTAGACAATACAAGATAAGTCATGTATGGCGAAGTCAAGTTGGTAATAAAAACTCGACATCCCACTTCCGTAGGAAATATACTTAGTTTTCCAGCTATGTGATCCATTCTTCCCACGGATCTCCATATCTTGCCATCTGACGGTCATGAGTCCAATTGATATTCATTTGCGTCAAAAAGATCCGTTAATTCAACATTAACTACGTCATTTACACTTGAAGATTGAAGAGATTTCTAACAGATTTTAAACAGATCAGTTTACAACTTTAAATTGCTGACTACTTGAGACATAAACAACAATTTTGAAAAGCTAAGCAAAAATACCACAATCTAATCATAGGACTAAGTTGACATAACCATTTTCAAAAATGACCAATGATGATTGAAAGTTCAAAAAGTGCAGAACTTCATGATTTCGGAATGTTTCAACATAATTTCGATTTTATCCTCTTATGGTTTGTCTGTAACCAGAAAAATGAGAGAAAAAGCTTAAAGGAAAAAGTTTATCAATTCGTTTCAATAACATGAGTTTTCATCTATCTATCTATCTATCTATCTATCTATCTTTACGTAAGTAAGCTGTGTGTTTCAAAACATTAAATGATGCAAAGTATAAAATATCATCCATATACAATACCCTATGATAATGCCCTGCATGAAATAACAAACTATATACATAAGATACGACCCTGAAGATAATAAAATAAAGCTTTGCATCAAAAAACACATAGCTTAAGGGGAGTTGGTGACTAATCAACAATGCTGAGGGACCATATCAATATAACTGTTTTGTGTTTAAATCCCCGTAACGGTCACATGATGAACAATTGGTGATCCTAACACAAAAAATTCACACATAATACCCCTGATATCTAATTCTGTGTAAAACATAAAACTATAAAAAATCACATAAGATATTGGGAAATAATTGACTGAAATAACATTTTTTGAATATATTTTTAGTGTTTAACGCTGCAAAGCTTTCTTTGATGTATTCCAGAAGTTGACGTTGTCATAGAACTCTGATTTACTGAAAAATGGTCACTAGACAGAATGTTTCCATTACCCGCATTTTTTCTCTTTAATGGTATACGAAGCTGTAGTAACATAATCAAAAGTCGGTGGGTAGGAAATGTGGCTCGCCTCGTGACTATGATAGGTACGTATTTCCGACTGGTGCCAGGTGTCAGTTTCTTAGACCAGTCAAATAACCAATATGACAAATGCTGACTTTATCCAGAGGGCAGACATTCGCCGCTTTGAAGATTGGCGTAAGACATTCTTCAAACCCTCATTCCCCTTTATCCGGCCTTATTCCACGTTATGCAGTAAAGTAAGTATCAAATTAGTTGTGAAAAATGTGTATGTATACCCACGGACAATCTAAAAAATGGAAGTTAATGATAACTGAACCTAACGTTTCCCCATTCCATGGTATGGCTATCTAAACAGACATAAATTATGAATATCAGCAACCACCGGATAATTAACTAGTCAAGAGATAGCTTAACGGTCATACTGGTGAGATGCTACGGTAGTCCTACTGAGTTATCGCTTGAATGTATTTGATAAGCTTAGCTTTGCACAAGGCTACAATGCTGAAGCAACCAATGAAGATACTGGTTAACCATCACATCACTGTAGGTACCTACAGTTATCTTTAGTTGGTACTTCATTTCATAAAGTAAAAGGCACAGGTAAAATTTTAATCTGAGGAAAGATAGTGATGGAATAATGTGGTTGATACGATGAATAAATTCCGAAGAACTAGTTTAATTAGTCACTCAATAGAGACTGTCAAGTAACCAATGTCTTCTGGCAGAATGCTGTGTTGGTGAGATCAATCAAATTAGGAAAAGGGAGTTATCAGTGACTTAGTTACCTCTCTCTCGTCTTTTGTTGGATAGTGATTACTAAAAAGTATGGATTTTCAAAAAAAAAAAAAAAATCGGACACAAACTAAGGAACCCATTTAGCCTAAACCCACATAGTGAATTAAACTCTCGCAATAAATCAATTTGGCGGTGATTTTCAAGTTTTTTCTTCTAGACATAATAAGGAGTATATCGTGAATTTTTCAGCCCTCTAACTCTATTGATACTGCTTGTATGCATGATACATAAATGAATAACCACCCAGCCAGACCAACTTAAAAACTGAAGAAACCTATGTTGACAGTTTTGCTGATGATTTTGCTGACAGTTTTGGTTGACTGTTTCTAATTGAGTTGAGAAATCAAAAAAATTGTTTTGAAAGAATGTTTTTCTTACTAATAAACAGATTCGAATACTCTGTCTCGTATTATAAAATGTATTTCTAAGGAAAATGTATGTGATCAGTTCCAAAGAAATTCTTGATAGTCTGACGATAACATTGTGGAACCACACCCGTCAAAGCCATTATTTATCTTACATAAAATTGTAATTTAGACGGGTGGTGTGGCTTCTCGAGTGAACAAATGACAGTTATTGCTCCAATGAGAGATTCCAATGATTCATGCAGTGAGCACGAGGTTTTGAGTTTAAGATTTTTATCCATGAAATGAATAAGTGGAAATAGTTGGCCATAGCTAGTAAAGAAGGTTGAAAAATTAAAAGAAAACAAAAAACGATTATTGAGATTACTTCAGTAACATGTTTAGAAAGTTGGTTTCATTTCAATGATTCAGCTAATCGTTGGACAACAACAACAACAACAACAGCAAAGCTGGAAGGACTAAGGGCCAGTGGAAGAACTGAGACTATCTACATGGCAGCCCTATTGAAGGCGGCTTGGATATTGGGAAGAATCACGAAATATTGAGGAAAGTTACTGTCACGATCTTCACTTAAAACCACTGCAGATTGCTGATGTAAAAACTACAATAATAATAATAATGATAATAATAATAATAATAATGTAAATCGGTCTTCTGGGTGGCTTAGGTAGTTGCATCGTCTTGGTTGATATTAGAAGTTTGAACCAGATCAATAAAAAAAGAAAAGAAAAAAGGTCCCCAGTTCTGATTTTTTTAGGTAAATAGGCCCTTTCTACTTGGGAAATTGGCACAACACAGTTTTCATACACCACATTTGACCTCGTACCGAAGTAAAATAAGCTCAGTGAATATACATATATACTTCTGAGGTAGACACAAAAATTTCCAGGATTCTACTCTAAGAGTCCGTACGATTTTGGAAATGATTTTGATTTTCATGTTCGAATGTTCTTGAGCATAAAGGAACGTTTTTGATTGACTAGTTGGTCGTTGGATTAGAATTGAGCCTGTGGCTTGTCTTCGAGTAGATTTTAAATGTCTCCCTGTGATTAACATGTGAAAATGTGGAAATCTTTCTGAGCATCTTTATTTACCTTAGTCTTCTGACTGATCTAGCTCTCAGTAATGTCTATCTATCTATCATATGCCGGATGTTGGTGTTTATATATGTAATGCATTTATAGTTATTGATAGATATTTGGCCAGGTTAAGTTAGTCTGGCACTAGGCTGGACGTGTCGGTTTCAATTTGAATCGAACTCATTATAGTAGTAGTTTTCTGTGAGACTGGTATGCTAAACACTTATTCTCAGTGATATTTGTGCTAGTTGTCGGCTATTCTCATTTCCAAGTATTTCGTTCCTTTTGAGCATGGTAAATCTCTCGTATTGTCGTCTGTCTTCTTCATTTTTGCAATGTCCTTGTCCAAACAGTTCTGCAGTTGTCGAAATAGTTTATACATGTGTGTGTGTGCGTTGAGTTTACGCAAGTTTTTGTATTGGTGATGGTAATTGATGACATCCCTTTGTTATATACTCTTTACAAAGCTTGAATCATTGTATTATGAGTAAAAAAAATATCAGTTTACTGATTTTCTTGTTGATAATTTAGTGTCGATCACATTATAAACGAGACCGGAACCAAGTTTCGATAAGCAAATTCTCATCATGCAAAAAAATTCTGAAAAGGGTACCAAGAGCAACAGACAACAAAATTGAGGAAGAAAAAGGCATATACATTTATTTGTATTTAAATAATATTTATTTACTCAAAAATATACAAACCATTAAATAAGATATAAGTAAAAAGAGATCGATATGTACAGCTATGACGACCAGCATCATTATTTGATCCAACGCTCAAACTTGTAAGATTTTTTTTTTTATTAATTCATTTATTTATTAACCCTTTGGGCACCGTCGCCTGCAACAGTTGACCCTACTTTTTAAGAGCTTCCGACCAAGGAAGATTTTTCTAAGTATTTAAAAAAAACATTCACTTATGCATAGGGACATGTTTGTTACACATGGCTCTGAACTGGAAAGGATTTTGTTTGACACTGGTCAATAACTGTTCATATGTTGGATAGTTGAACATGTAGTTGTTGTATGGCTGGCTGCTCATCGAATAGAGATACTGAGGATGGTGCCACACACTCTGTCCAACATTGACCAAGAAAAGTTTTGACCCGTCTTGTTTCAGCTTATCTGTCTCCTTCATCAGGTCTGGTGTAATATCAGTGACAGCTGAGTCAACAAAAAGGACAGCAACCTGATTTCCCAAGTGACCTTTGTTCATGTTCTGAACTGCACGGTCGTTCAAATCCCTTCTCATCCGACGGACGACGTCCACCAAAGTGGGTTCTTTGCTGTCGCTGGTTACACTGGGGGTAGGGTCGGAGGGTTTCTTGTCCATCAGAGAAGTGACTGGAACGTTGAATTTCTCAGGGCAGAAAGCGTAGGAGACAACACCAAAATGACCATAATCAGTGTATGGAAGCAGGCTGTTGATAAATTGTTGGATAATATGCGCTCTGTAGGCTCCCATAGAAACAAGATCATAACCAAAGGACACAGTACCTGAAAGAGAAAAGTAAGAGAATATATAAACACTGCTCGTAAAGGTTATAATTCTAATAAAAAGGGATGATATATATTATCAATGTTTTGTAGCTATTTGTAGAATATTACAAGAGAATATGTACGGATGTGGTAACCGTTTGAGTATTTCTAAGTCAAGCACTGGGAAGTTAAACGAGGTGGCCGAACGTATCTATCTATTTAAGGGCTGTTTAGTGGATTGAAGTACATATATATAGAGAACTGTCCCTTTCTTATATAACATATGCGAAACTGTGGCCAGCAAAAGAATAAGATATGTAGACGAACTACACTAGTGGTTCTCATGTGGACGGGGTATATAGGTGATCCCTGGGCGGGGAGGGAGTAATAAGGCTATGAGGTAAAATAAATGTCACGGTGAATGTTTTTGGCTTAAGAGTGTTGGGGATGTGTTTTAGAGGAAGGAGTATATCTGTCCAATCAAAGGTCTGAATTCTCCTCAATAGTTCTAGATTTAATTATAGTGTTTGCTTTTTGTCTTTACGTTCAATTAGTTTGCTTTCCAGAATTGATTTTGATGTGGGAGGACAAGTAATCTAATTGATGAATATGGGGAATGACTTTGAAAAGGTTGGGAACCACTGAACAATAAAAAATCAGAAAGTATTGGCTCCGCGACGCTCAAGGTCTATGTGTAACGACGGACGCCAAAAGACTGATGTGTTTGAGAGTTTAAAACCAAAGCAATGTCATACATACTTGTGTCATCTCTTTGCAGGCGTTCTGGGGTTGTTGGTGCTTCCGTGGTTGTCGTAGGAGCAGGTGTGGTGGTGGTTGTGGTAGGAGGCAAAGTCGTTGTGGTCGTAGTTGGGGCTGGTGTCGTTGTGGTAGTTGTGGGAGCTGGTGTCGTTGTGGTGGTGGTGGGAGCTGGTGTCGTTGTGGTGGTGGTGGGAACTGCTGTTGTGGTGGTGGTGGGAGCTGGTGTGGTGGTGGTAGTGGTGGGAACTGGTGTTGTTGTTGTCGTTGTTGGCGGTGGGGTTGTTGTTATCACAATATCTGGAAAAAAACAAAATATTGGAAATTTTACACTTAACTGTACATTTGAACGAATCTACAAGATGATTATATGCATATTTGATAATACATTAAAATCGTATTGTAACATGTACAAATTTGAATAAGTGGATGTCGATTTGAATAAAGATGACTTTTATATCTTCATAGTGCTTAAAGCTAAAAAATTATATGACAAAGAGATGAAACTAATTATTCATTAGCAATAATGTACATGAATATTTATGATTATGCAAGATTTAACGGCATAAATAAACAATGCAATTTGTTCCAAGTAACTGATATCAGCCTCTCCTGCATCTTGAGTTCATGGAATCAAGGATAGTTGCATGTTTAACCGTTGGCTTTAATAATTCTTGAGACTGTCTTCTCGCCATGGTGTCTAACTGACAGGAAAAGATGAGAGTACACCAGGGTTGCCAATTCAGGTGTTTTTGTTTTTGTGAGTCTAGAGTTGACGATACTAACAGTCGTTTTTAGAATGTTCCTGTTTTAATGTCCAGTATTACCAACTGGGGTGTTTTATCATTCAATTTCAGAAATAGTGATTTCCAGAATCCAAAATTGAAAAAATCACACATAAATTGGAAACTCTGGTGTAAAGTAGTTGTTAGGAGAGGCTAAGGGAGCGACGGCGACAGATCTATATCTACCCTGGATTGAGCTTGTAATCCACACATCTCGCCCTGGATCGTTTTTTGTTTTGATAATAAGGGCCTCTCTCGGGTGACGCAGATGATAAATGAGAGAAATTTTTTATACATTGCGTTCGTCTTTTACTTCCAGTAAAGGTATAAGAGGGATATTGTCAATGGTTTCACTAAGTATCTTTTCTGTTCACGGTCCTTTTTTTTTCGGTCGTATCTGTCCCCCTTGAAATTGGATACTCAGCACTGCTCCATACCATCGAAAGCAACAATATTATTTGATTCGAGTAGCAGTTCGATTAGGCTAACGTGATAACATCATATCAGAGCGAAGAAGAAAAGTTGAGTGAAACAAAGAATACAAATGAATGATAACTTACCTTTGCATGTCTTTATATTGAACTTCTTGACAATGCTTTCCAATGATGAATAACTGGAAACAGTGTAGACGTTTTCAGGACGACTAGCTATAATTTTTAGCTCGGGCAAATGATAATAATATCCGACACCAATGGCATACACGTTGACCCCGAGTTTGTGGAGCTTCTCAGCCTCTTTTTGAGTTTCCTTTGTGTTACTTGATCTGCCGTCTGTGATGATCACAGCAATGAAGGGAGAAGTTGCAGTTTTTATCTTGGAACTGATCTCCTTCCTCAGAAGGTCGAGAGCTTCGGCCGTGTTGGTCTGGCCTTGTCGATAGGGAATGCTGGAAATGGCCTTCTTCAGTTGATCCTTGTCGGTGTGCTCGTCGAGGGAGAATTCCAGGTGAGCATGACTACTGAAAGTAATGGCGCCTACGTGGACTTGAGAGTCAGCTGGTCCAATATCAAAAGGTTCGACGATTTTCTCAACGAACTTGAGTTGTTTCTTGTAATCAACAATCCAGACGCTGCTCGAAGAATCCAATACAAACATCATATTTGCTGCTTTACCAGAGCAACCTGGAAATAACAGAAGAAAACACTCATTTAGAGTGAAAAAGAACGCACGTATATTTCTTATCTATTTCCTTAATTTTTGGTAACTTATCATGTTGTCTTTGTTTCTGCCTTTACAAGTTTCGTTTCATTAATACATCAACTTGATCTCACTCAAACCATTTGTACGCAGTGATCCCGCCCATATCCCAACATTCGTGTCAATGCAATAAGACAAAACGGTTATTCCAATTCATTTCTCACTAGACGATATAGTTATTCCAATAAACATTTTCAAGACAAAACCGTTATTCCCAATCATTTTCAACTAGACAAAATAGTTACACTGATTTACTTTTGACGAGACGAAACAGTTATTCTGATTAACCTTCGACAAGACTAATTTCTCCTGTTTAATTTCAATGTAGATGATCTGAGTATTATAATTAAGGAGAAACTAGAATTAAGCTATTATAGCAGAAACATTTAATAGTCTTTGTTCCACTTGGAAAGATATAATGATTAATATTTCTTGAAAGATTTTTTCAGCATCATCTTCATAATTCTTGTTGCAAAAATAATAAGTAGAATTACTTACGTGTGATAAATGGAAAACTGCAGACTGCTTTGATCTGAAAAAGACCGTGAAATCATGCGTTAGTAAAATAACATAAAAATAACCAAAAGAAAGTTTAATTTTGTGAGCTATCCTCTTAAAACAACGTTATAGATGATTCATAGTCAACAATATTTTCTTAATTTGACTTGAAATTCATTTTTAACTTAGAGGAAATATTTGAACGTTATATAACTTTATATTTGAATAAATTGTTCAATAATACCACAAATTTATATTTATACATCACTCACTGATACGAGTTTATTCATAGTCTTTACGAGGGTGGATCAATAAGACCGTAGCCAGACACAGCTTTTAGCTGGAGTTTGATCAGTAAAATTTACTGTATAATGTTTGATCTATTTGATTAAGGATATTATGTTGAAAAATGAATATTTACTGTGTAATTGGGCTACAGACTTATTGATTTACTCACGTAGATATTTTTTATTCTATAAATATAATCCTTGATAAATAATTATTTGCTGGCTTTCATTATGATTTTTAAAAGCCAATCTAGAGTAGTGGCTGATTCCCAATCTTGAACTCATGACTGTTACACTGCAAAAGACAGTGCTTACATTTAAACCACCCTAAAAATCGAACCCTTATTTTCAAGAAAGGGTTGATAACATCTGTTGTCTAAACAATTTTGTTTCACTCTGAGCCGATATTGTTATAATAGAAATCTCATTCAAATGTATAACTTAGAAAAATACTGAACGAATTGTAAAAAAAATAAAGCAATAATATGATCTACTCACAGAGAGAAGGCACAGCATTACAGCAAAAAGAAAAGAAAATCGTTGTTGTTGGTGTTGTTGATGCATGGTTGGTGGTAAGCAACTTCTTGTGTTAATAGTTTCTTGTATTTTGGTCGCGAAAACAGAAGACTGGCGTTTCTACTGCTTTGTGTCGGTTATACTGGACCGGTGGACAACCACATGTTTATATAGGTTTATCTCGGAGAAAAAAAACCCAGACGTAGGCGAGTAAAGCCACTATACGAAACGGCGGAAGTTGACACCATATTTGGAAATGCTTACTAGAGTTTGAGGTGACGCAAACGTAAGAAGGCCCGCCTCGATCTTGAAATGATACTCGAATAACAGAGATTCCCCCTTTACTACATCACAGCATTTTTTTTCGAGGAGGCCATTGAGAGAATACATAGCAGCTGTGACGTCACAGCGAAAGATGCAGTCATCGGGTGATGGCGGGAGATGAAGAATGCGGAGGCTAGGCGTTATGTTTGGGCGGGTTCTCTGATATATGCCCTCTTAGAATTTCATCAACGAAAATCTCAGCTACAGTGAGAATCCCCGAGAGAGGGGCTCACTCGGGAGTCGTGAGAATGAACTTCTAAATCCTTGTCGCGAAAAGATGTTTTTTTGAGAATATATTCCCTGTCTTTCAGTGCTTTTACGCAAACATAAAATAAAAACTGTTGCACTAAATCAAAAGCTCAAATTTGAATGAACACATGTTTTATATTTTTGTTGACGTAATATTTTGACGTATCTGACAAGCTGGGAAGTACTTATTACATAAGAGCATAAATCTTGAGCTGGAATTAAGATAATAATCTCAACTTGACCGAAATTTCTAAATGAAGCAATAACATCATTAATTCTCAACGACCTAAAAAAATGTAAACCGATAAAAAGCAACAAAAAATAAGATGGAAGAATAACGAGCAAAGAATCACCAGAATATCGATTAAAAATTGTGGTTATTAGGGTTCTGTGAGCAGGTGTTGAGATTTATGCAAGAATTATTTAAGGGTTCCGTGAGAAGTGGTTTAGCCTTCCACGAAAATTTTACAAAAGGGTGAAAAAAGCATCTGACTTTTGTTTAATTTGAGGTTTTTGTTTCCTACGAGCTGGGGTTCCCAGCGTTATCCAGGGGAAAAAACTTCAATTATAGCTATACCAGAAAGCAAATGATATTTTAAAATGATTTAATAAAATGAAATGAGGAGGGAGAAGGCTGTGCACGTCTTCCCCCTTCGAACCCGCGTATATTTCTGGGTATACCTGCGCGCGCCCTCGGGCCCATGAAGCTCTTCCTAAAACCTTCAAAAATGTATTTATATCATAACTGATTATTTCTTTACTCACTTTGCCACGTCATGGCAGACAATAGGATTCATATAGAACATATGTTTAATTGTCATGCTTCGGCTGGGATCAAGGTAGGGGGTAGTGTTGGGATGGAGGTCACCCAAAGAAAACATGTTTTATAGGTGGGCTTATGTCAGATTTCCTCGGAAAATACTGCTAAACTGGCACAAGCTCTGAGAGTACAAGAAATTCACATCCGCTAATTGGCTACGACGAAAGTAAGGGTCCAGTTCAGCATTATAGCCACAGTGTAAATTGAACCATCCCCTCAAAGCTTTGATTTTTTTTCTCGTCGCTGGCAAGTTTTCGGACGGTTTGGAGGTCTAATAGATTCAAAGCATATGAATTTTGAAAAAAAAAAAAAACCTTCAAGTTTGAACTCAGTATTTCATTTCCCGCGGCTATAACCACATGATTTTATAAGAAATAAATGACCCTCTGCATATAAACTGACAAATTAAGGCGGAAAAAGTAGTTTTACGCCAAATTGAACTGTATAGATATCTGAGGTCAGCACTATTTATCCTATATCAATCCTGAGGTCAAATGATCCCTAAAGCTTTTTTTTCAGCCCTTCTGCAGCCGTTCAGGTGTTTATACAACGTATACGTGCAGGATAACTAACATTCCTCCGTTCTGTAGTATAGTATTAGACATGGTAAAGTACTGATAAATATCGATAAATTATAATGAGTACATATTTCAACACACTGATGTGTCATGATGTTTTTTATGAACAGTTTCTTGAGATATGGAAGTGACTTCAAGGGTTCCTCAAGTCAAAAAAAGTTTAGAAAAACTGTGTTGGGTAATCAAAATAAAAATAAAAAATTTCACGGATACATGATGGGTATTATTGATTTTATAAGTATTCATTCCGATGTCTTGCAGCGAGAGATAAGTCCATTTTATCATTCCTTTAAATGAAAGAAGTCTTTCTTATAATTCGTCTACTAATTCTGGCAACAGATAGCTATTCAGATCTTCCAGGCTGAATCCTGATATTTTTATCTTCCGAACATTGGCTAGAATTGTGAATAGATATCTAACACATGTCCTTCCACAAGAAATTTGTAAGATTCTGTTATAAAACTATTTGTCTCCAATTGATTCTTCAAATTTATTCCCATTTAAACGTCCGGAATAAAAATAGATAATCATTGCATCAAAAATAAAGGGAAAAATATTGTCCGATATGGAATATTATTCATTAGGGAAATTAAAAAGTATATATATATATATATATATATATATATATATATATATATATATATATATATATATATATATATATATATATACCAAAGTAACAATCAGTGATTCAATATACGATGTGTGATGAGTTTTTTTCATAGGAGTGGTCGATACAAAAACATTCAGCTTGAGTAGAGCTTTAAATATGGTGAAATAATGGATTTTCTACGCAAACACGATTATGTTTCTGTTCTTTTCGGGTTTCTTATGGCAAATGATTTGATTTATCCGGATCCCTCTTTATAATGTTATTTACACCTCCAAATAACTTTATAAATAGCGATCCGAATAGATCAAATAATTCGCCTGAAGAAGCCCCAAAAGGGGAAAAAACTTGTTAGTATAGCGAATCGATTATTTCACAACACACACACACACACACACACATATATATATATATATATATATATATATATATATATATATTAATCATAAACACTACATTATCAGTTCTCTTCCGTTCTTATCCCTCTCTCTCTCTTACTTTTTTTTTCTTTTCTCTCGTACTTACTGTTGTGTTTTTTTTAATTTCGTTTCATATTTCACTGATCAAATAATAATGATAAAAAACGTGTGGGTAAAAAAATTGAAAAAATCTTTCTTTGCCTATTTTTTCAATTGTTCCTTTTTCATGAACGCTTCCAACCCATTCAAATTTATTTTCAACAAATATTTTTTTTGACATTCTTAGATCTATTGACGTTCATCGTAGGTAGAAAGCTATGGAACTTTAATATAAAAAAAGCACCTAAATAATAAGATATAGCAAGCACTGAAATATTTTCAAAATACTTGTGAAGTAATTTTATGTTTGGGTTAAAAGTTTTGCAGTTTGACATTCTTAAGATTATTGTCATCTGAGAGGATGGTGTTGCTTTCGCGTTGGCTGTTGCCCATCGCCCATGTTTTCGACTACTTTTAACTGCGTATATAAATAAGGATGTATGTATGTATGTATCTCCATATTATATAGACATATACAAGCACATAATTTCGTGAATCGATATATCTCTACACTTGAGTTGTTTGTTCATATGTGAATGATTTTCGAAGATTTAAGAAATGTTTGATTTGACTTCACTTAGTATTTGTGTGTATACCAGTGTGTGTTTGCTTTCTTATGCGTGTGACTTTATGATTTAATCTATTTTATGTAATTCATAAACTATGTAAGATACTCTTATAAGATAAGGCACAAAATAAGATAAGATTAGATTCAGATAGTACCAAGTAAATCGTCATGGTACGTTGTGAGGTTCGTCATGGTATTTTTCGGAGAAATGGGTGTACTTGGTGGTATCTGTATTTTCAAGTAATATGCAACTGGTTGTATTAGGTTACATGGCTTCAACTGCAATGGGGAAATCCAATGTATAACCTGTTATATAAGACATGGGAATTACAAAGATACAATTACACTGTGTTAAATATTGAGCACTGTAATTAAACTTTTACAACGGATAAAATCTATTTTCGTTTGTTTTCTGTTTATATTCTTACGAATTGAGAAAATATATATATTATATGATATATATTTATTGTCAAGAAATAGATATATAATCCGACAGAAATCTCTATAAATGCGCTCTATCACTTTGAGACTCTATTTGAAATGTCACACACAAACACACACACACACACACACACACATATATATATATATATATATATATATACATAAATACATACATACATTCATACATACATATATATGGATATGCATTTCGTTTTATATCCGTGGATTACAATTTATATATGAATTTAAAGATGAACCTTTCTTTCGGCTCACAGCGAGTATTCATTCGACAACTGGCCACTTGCAAATTTGACAAGATTTATTTTTCAGTACACAGAGCAGAGGAGTGTCAAGTTCGAGGTTGTTTGGATTAGCGGTTCTCGAGAAATTTAACAAAAAATAAATTTGTAAAATTGAAGATTATAGATTTTTTATCGAAGTTCCAACGAAATATTCCTCATAATTATTTTACACGACTGACTCCTTCACACATCATAAAGTCTGCCCCCCCTCGAAACATTCACATTTGGAACTGAAACTTCCCTCTTCTGAATAATATTTTCTAATGATGCCTGTCGATCTGCTCATCTGTAGATCTCTCTCTCTCTCTCTCACTCTGTCTGTCTGTCTCTCTTCCCCCCTCTCTCTCTATCGCAACACACACAAGCGTAAGCATAAACGCACAAAACCCTTTCATTTGGAATGGAAACTACTCTCGTTTAAATGACATTAAAATTGATGTCTATCTCTGTGTCTGTCAATGCATCTCTCTCGCTCAGTCTCTTTTCCCTCGAACTCAAAAGCCCCAAACTTACACATACATATAATCTCTCTCTCTCTCTCTTTCTGCACACACACACACACACACACACACACACACACACACACACACACACACACACACACAGACACTCTCACACACACACGTATATTCACTTTTTTTCTTTCTCTCTGTACACATACCCTCTCTCTAACCCCACATATATATATGTGCTCTTTCTTTTCCTTTATGTAAACACACACACAAACACCGTATATGATTATGAATTGCGTTATACAATGCTGAAACACTCATTGGAAATAATCTCCCGTCATTACACGGTTTATATATCACTTAGCCTAGACACCGTAAAAAAGAATAAGCAATTAGATTACATTTATATTGTCGACACCAAGTGATGTATAAACTGTGTAATGACGGGAGATCATTTCGAATAAGAGTTTTAATATAATATAACGCAATTTATTATCACTCAGTCGGATCATATATCCATTTCTTAATACACACACTATATATATAAATTTACACACACACACACACACACACATATATATGTATATATATATATATATAGAGAGAGAGAGAGAGAGAGAAAGAGAGAGAGAGAAAGAGAGAGAGAGAAAGAGAGAGAGAGAGACTACCTACACACATTAAATTAGCTGATCATAAAGACATCAGGATACATAAACAACTTTGTTTAGCTTACGTAGACCAAGAGAGAGCCTGTGACGCAATAGAACACACCACATTCTCCAACTTAATGCGAGAACAAAGTATTAATGAGAAATATATAAAAGTTATTGAGAATAAACGCAAAATGCAATCAGTTGACACCATAAAAATTAGTAAAAGAGTGAGACTAAGAGATATAATACCGACCAAAAACGGCAAGCCTAAAAAACATCTTTCAAAAAACAGACCGTGGAAACAACGACAATTAGAAAAATCCAGGGTAATGTGATTATAATGATTTAATAACTGAAACAGTAGGAGATCTCCAAAACATGTCAATTGATCAAAATAGGGAAAGCAAAAATAGGGCTAAAAATGCACTAAATATAGACAACAATATAGTTCGATGATGAAGTCCCGATAAATATCATACGATAGACAGTGGAGCCTCAGAAGAAGTTGAGGAATATTTTCATTCAGGCCAAACGATAAAGCTCGAGAGAGAGAGAGACCACGGAAATGAAATAATACGACACATAACAATCAGCAATGGAAAGCATTTGGTAAAAATAGAGACATACCGGAAAGCGAATTTCCAATATGCTTACAACGGAAAGAAAACAATCAATGAACAACGTACGGGTACGAAACCAGAAAATTTGCCAAACCATTCGAAAATAAACTCAGAATAGCACAATACAGAGAGCAATGTTAAGAATAACACTTTGCAGTAGAAAAAGATCGACGTGTATTCGAGAGAGGACAAAGTAATAAAGTGACCAAAACGGAGATGGGCACATAGCAAGAAGAGGGAGAAGAAGATAAAAGTTAACCGATTAGTGCACTCAGAACAGTAAACGTAGTAAGGATGAAAAGTAAAAACTTATACTGGATGGAGAGATAAGATGGAGAATTTTGCCGGTAAGGTATGGCAAAGGTAAATGCCATCACCCTCACTGGACCTATAACAGCTAATGCTGATATATATATATATATATATATATATATATATATATATATATATATATATATCAGGAATACAATATAGTATGACTCAATGTATTATCCAATTAATGTTGGGTCTATTTCGTGAAGTGCTCGGTACATTCAACAATAAATATTAAGTCAAGTTAATAGAGAGCTTAAAATATGATGAAATAAGGATTCTCTACACAAAACGTTTCTGTTTCTGCCCTGTTTCATCAGGCAAATGCTCTGGTAGCTTCCCCCACCCCACGAAAAAAACGTCCTAAATAGGAATCGATAATAAATCAAATCATTCGCCTGCAGAAGCCTCAACAGGTCAGAAACATTAACATGTTTGTGACGAGAATCCCTATTGAATCATATATATATATATATATATATATGTATTAATGTCAAATATGGAAAATTATGATTTCTTCTAACTGTTTTATTCCGGTATGCATTTTGATATGTTATTCATCTTCCTCAACATGCTAGATGGTAATTGTGAATTCCAACAATCTTCCATGTCGTCGTGTGGGCCTTCAACACTTTTTCTGTCATGGTTCTGTTTCATGACAAGAAAAACCACTTAATATATATATATATATATATATATATATATATATATATATATATATATATACAGAGGCTGGATAACTGCTTCCAACTCAATTCTCATCTCGTTTATTTTCAGTCTATTAGTCTCTTTCAACGCAACAGTCATGTATTTAAGGAACGGACAAATTTGGTCCGACAGAAAGAATTATATACTGCGTTATATTGTAGAGAAACTTATTTGAAATGATCTCCCATCATTGCACAGTTAATATATCACTCAATTTTGACAAGTTGAATAGAAAAAACAATTAGTAACGACTGAATATCATTCCAAACAAGTTTCTATATAATATAACGCAATTTATAATTCATTCTGTTGGGCCAAATATGTCCATTTCTCAAATTCATGACTGTTGCGTTGAAAGAGACGAATGGATTGAAATAAACGAGATGAGAATTTGTGTTGAAAGCAGTTAATTGGCCTTTGCATTACTGGCAGCTGTTTAGCTCAATGGTAAGAGCATCGATATATATATATATATATATATATATATATATGTATATATATATATATATATATATATATATATGTGTGTGTATATATATATACACACACACATACACACACACACACACACACACATATATATATATATATATATATATATATATATATATATATTCTCAACGTCTCCGTTCACATACAAACACATACCCTTTTTTCACTTTGCTCACATTCACACACATACTCTTTCTTACTCTCTCTCTCTCTCTCTCTCTCTCTTTGCACACACATACACACCTGCACACATGTTGACACACATACACACATACTCTTTCTCTCTATCCCCATCTACTTATACATATGTAGTACCTGCTTGGTAGCTGAATAAGTTGCGTATTTCACAGTGCCTCAAGTAATTGGCATTCGAATTCTGCAAAGTGTTTGAATTTCGAATGCTGATTTTCAAGACAGACGGTCTTCCTCAATTTGAAAGATTAGTACAAACCGTCTTCTTCTCCTGTATCCCTGTACCAAACAAAGATGATCTCTCTCTCTCTCTCTCTCTGTCTTTCTCCTTCTCTATCGATATATATATATATCTGTACATATGTGTTTTATTTTCTTTGAAAACAGTGCTTCCAAAGAATTCCGGTAATAAATAAGTCCTTCATTTTCACCGTCTAAATTTCTTTTGTATTTCTTTAAATTTCTTATTTTCATCCCAACTGAATTAGGTGGCCGACACCCGAATGCAAACAATTTAGTCATTCTTCACCAAACGCCATAAGACTTACAGTAAGAGTCATTACCTAAAATCTCTGAGAATCTTTGGTGAAGCAAAATGATCTTTTATAGTTCTGTGAGCTTATGTTTATAATATGCCACGCTTATCTTTTCACATGATAAGCACTCATACGCCTAATTACTAGAAATGTACGTGCGGATTTACATGATAAGTCACATTCTAATGGACATTTACTGGTTTTATATAATATGTATGCATATTTAAGGCTCTCCATATTGAGAACACACACATCTGTGAATAAATGTATTCATGTGCATATATATATATATATATATATATATATATATATATATATATATATATATATATATATATATATATACACATATATATATATACATATATATAGCACTGGTATATATTTGTGTGTGGGGGATGCGCATGTGTGTGTGCATGCACACATGCATTTGTATATTTTTATACAGGATTCTGACTTTTAGACAATATTTTTCTTAAGAATAGCCCTCTCCTGTGTGTATGCATGTGTGAATGTGTACGTATATACATATATATATATATATATATATATATATACACATATATATATATATTATATATATATATATAAATGTATATATATATATATATTTATATATATATATATATATATATATATATATATATATATATATATATGTATATATATGCTTGTACGTCTCTGCATTTGTTAGCATGCACGTTTTTACATTTTGACTACCAAACGAATAAAATGTCAACTGTTCAATGATGATTCTGTGATGGGGGTTGCGATTGCTCGGAAAGAGCCTGAGGATTGTTTTGTGACATTCAGTGACAAATGAAATATATTTATTTTTTCGATAATTACTCTGTTAAGTGCCAAACAGCCTTAATTACTATTAAATGTCTTTTTTTAAATTTCGTGCCTTACCTAGATTTTAACCCCCGCCTTCTAACACTGTTGTGACTAATACCTGCTCTCCAGCGATGTTATTTGGTCCATTGGGAATTGTTCTATTCTTAGGCTACACGTGTCGGCGAAAAAAGTGTTAATTTGATTAGAATTATGGGCTAATAAAGAATGTATCCGCATTTGTGATGAATGTATATACATTTATACATATAATGTTGCCCATATAAATCCGTATATATATATATATATATATATATATATATATATATATATATATATATATATAGGGTATCCTAAAATTTTATACATACTTTAGTAATTAATATGGAATTAGTTCTTAATCTGCCAAAACTTGAAATCTCACCTTGGCAATGGATTATATAAAACTCGTATCAGATTTAAACAAAAAGCATTTGCACTTTTTGGTAGTATTGGAGATGTGAAAAATACATTAAAGCCAGAGATGATAAATTTATTAACCAGCAAGGATGTATATAGTCTTAGATATCGTCTTTATTGGTTCGTATCTCTTCCCTTACTCTCAGATTATTGTTTGTTATTTGAGTATCGTACACAGAAGCGGTTCTTTTATACACTCCATGTGCTGTAAATGCTACATCTTATTGTAAATAAACGGATTTTGCAAGCAATCCTCCTTTACTCATAAAATACACGAATCATAGAGAGAAAAAAATTAGCCAGCATTTTTATAGATAATCATCTATGAGAGAAAAGCCCTCACATTGTCATCCTTTGTTTTTTTTCGAGGAATTCAGAGTTGACTGATCAACGTCGAGCAAATTAACAGTCAGTAATCTGAGATTCGGCGAATTGAATGTCACCGGCCCTGTAGATATAATCCCATTCTCATGGCTTGGCTTCGCAAACAAAGATTAAGTGGGGTTTGCCACGACTGGTGGAGATCTGCCGATGACCGGCTATGCCCTCGTAGGACTGAGAGGATATACGCCACGAACCACTGGAGAAGATCTGGCCAACACAGGGAGCCTCGGTTCTACAGTGCTGCTACTTCTCTTCTGGCCTAACTCTGTGTATTCACATCGTGCTTTCAGTGTTCATTTTCTTGATAGTCATTTATCCCTTTCTTTTGTTGTATGTATTACTTTAAAGATTAGATGCAAAACATATTTTGAGGTTTAAAAGATCATCATCACCATCGTTATCAGTCTTTCATCATCATAGACTTTCCCAAGGTTTCGCTACACCTCTCCATCGTGAGCGTTGCGCAGCCAGTATTTTCTGAGCCTGTCCAGTTCGTATTACCATTTCATATTCTGTCGGCTGCGGATCAGCATTTGCTCTCTGAGGATTCATGTTGTGAGACGTGATGTCCATCGGTTGTCTGCCAGTCTTGCAACATGACCAACCCATTCCCCTCCAATTTCATAATGTTTTCTATGATGTCTTGAACTCTTGTTTCCCCCCCTCATATACTGTGCTGTCATGTGGTCTCTCCATGTGATGTTGAACATGAATCTCTCATATGCACGTTGCATGATTCTCAGTTTACGAGTCAGTCTCTTGGTTAGGTTCCATATTTCAGCTCCATAGGTGACTATTAGGAGGATGCTTTGGTTGTATCCTCTTCTTTTTAAGACTAATGGCCTTTTCTTGTTATTGAAGGTTGTGCTTGCTTCAGCGAAGGCGTGCCATCCTAGAGTGATTCTTCTTCTTGTTTTTTTTTTCTTTTTTTGTGGATTTCATGAAGATCTATTGTCCTAGGTAGATGTAGCGAAGCATTTTTTTCCAGCTTTGTATTTTCAATTTTGATTTTGATTGTTGTGCCTTTTTTTTCTGTTTGTTAAACATGACCTTTATTTACCCCCTTTTCTTTTTCTATCTATACATCTATCTACCTACCTGGCTAAGTATTAAAATCATAGCTTGAAGGGAGGCGGTATTTGATCATCACTGCTGGGGAGCCATATTAATATAACTGTTTTGTTTTTGAATTCCCAAAACCATTACATGGTGGATAACTGATGATCCCCTATATATATATATATATATATACATATATATATATATATATATATATATATATGCCCTTTGTCAAAGTTGGCTATTGGTGTAACAATCTTTTGTTGCCTGGTTGATAGTTATGGGAGAGTGGTTCACTGAAATGGTCAATCATTAATTCTCTTTTCCTTCAACCATCATGCCATTCCAGAAACAAGATGTTTTTTTTATCAAAACATTTGATAATGGGGTGGAGTTTTAGGATAGCATTGCAAGAGCATTGGTACTAAGTGTACAAAAGTAGTTTCAACCAGGATTCGAACCCTGTTTGCAAGTTCCTTTTCTCGTGCCGATTAATCTTACGGTATCTATCTATCTATAGATTTCTCTGCGACACCCATGATAGAGAGATGCTGTGGATCCTGAGGAAGCTTTATGTCCAACGAAGGATGTTAAAAGACTGATGATGATGACGTGACACACTTTAGTAAATATTTCCATCTCAAAGGTTCTATAGAAATCTATACATATTATATTGATGGTTATGCGAGTAAAATGACAATATCAGCAGACCCTTTAAGACAAATGACACTTTATTTCAACGTTTTGCTCGTTACAAACTTCGTCAGACAGCTTCTTAAAGCATCTTAATTCCTGACTAAGTTCGTAATGAGCGAAATGTCGAAATAAGGCGTCATTTGTCGTAAATGGTTTCCAATATTGTCATTTCACTCAAATATTTGTCGAGTAAACAATCAATCCATACCCATATATATATATATATATATATATATATATATATATATATATATATATATTGGCATATATACACATTTTGGTATAGAAAGATATGAATATACAAATGAAACAAGTCATTCACTCTTCACGATTTATTCAAGCTTCATTCAACCTTTTAGCATCATTTAATTAAAAAATAATTTAAACTTTTCTTAGTTGAATTATTCATCGGTTTGAACCTGGATTTTGGATGACACTCAGGTTATTTCCCTTTGCTCTTAAAAAAGTTTACGTTTTTTAAAGCCAGATCCTGGGACCCGGACATCACATTTTTCCCATCAGTATCATGATTCGTTTTTTTTAACTACTGCTGCCACTATTAATACCCGGATTTTATTTCATAACAATAAAATCTTCAAGTGTCATCGTCGGTTAAATACCGCCACATTTCCTTAAATTTGCGCTGTCAGCTTTCAAATTCATTCCAACTAAAATATTTTGGATTTTCATTCCGCTATCATGTTTGAAAGGAATTCAAAAAGAAAATTTATGCATCAAATGAATAATTCTAGAGGAGAGATGGAAACGTTGCCGATTTTTTTATATCAGATTTTGCCTATCAAAACTGTCCAAAGGAATTTCTTGTATAACTGTATAGAATATTCCCAAAATATTGAATTTATTGAACCCTAGGGAAGTGCCCGTTCCAAAGGTGCATGTTCGGAAAAGGCCTGACTTTATGTTGTGTCAAGGAGCCTGCCATAATTGCTATCTAAAATAATATCCGCCCGTCGTACGAAACTATGGCTTTGAATTATTTTGATTACTTCTTTTAGTCTTCCTAATTCAGATATTTCATATCGAAATCTAATTCACTTGGGATATACTACATCTAAATTTGGATCTATATTTTCTGATAGAAGATCAATAATCCGTTTTCTTTTATTATCCAAACGAGCGAAGCGTAGGTATCGATATAGGTCCATTCATTTCAATGAAAAAAAAAAAAAAAGAAGCAAAACAAAAAAACAAAAACAAAAAAAAACAATGTGCGAACTATTTTCTAAATACCACCATGGACATTTCGATAGAAAAGAATAGAATATTATTTCCCCAAACTAACAATAATAGATAATTTATAAAATGTTACAACGGAAGGGGGTACAAATTCGACCTAATGCCTCGCAGAACATATCCACTGTTCTAAATCCATACAGTATAATGGTTCCAATTTATCAATGTTCATTACGATTCTCTGCTGTATAAACGTGATGATCATGAATAATCAATTTCGTTGATTAAAAAACAAAACGAAACGAATTGCAACATTTTTCGAAAGAAAATTCTGAAACAATGAGAACGAAATTCGAAAACATTGAAAAACGCACACCAGTGAAATACGGAAATGTACCTTAGGAAAGTTTAACCCACATAAACAGATAAAGATAAGGTACCCCATTCCTCAGTGATTAGTTATAATTTTCATCGATACTGCATACTTTTATTGTTTAAAAAACTGAACTTCTTTTGTTTTGTCTCCTTATGATGTTTAACCATTGTCGCAATCGACTATCGATGCATCTTTCGGAAAATATAAGGCGCTAACGCACTTCTGCAATCATGACTTGCAGCAGAATGGAAGGAAGTCGCGATTATAAATAGTTAGTTTTCACTCCTTCGTTTACTCGATGTTAAAAACGATTCACGAATAGAAAAAAAAAAGAGAATTTATAAGAGAAAAAATACGATCTGCTTTAACTATGACGTAGTAATAAATGAATACAATCCAAATTATAAAGCTTCCCACCTTCACTCACTCGGTGCTGAAAACATTGCAATCAATTACCTCCTCAAAGAAAACTTTTTTTTTATAGGATGTTATGTTAAGCTGATGATGGCCCAACCAAATAATAATCTATCACCTTTCTGTGCAGTGAAGATAGAAACAAACTATCCAAGTTTTAGTTTCAAACAGATATGATTAAGCTTTGGTATGAGCAAGTCATTTGCTATCCCATGAAATACTTGTTTTAGGACGAACCCAACAATCCTAGCTAAAATGCAAGCAGCGAGAGAGATGTATCAAGTGCTATATAGGGAGAATTTGTCATTAAAAAAAAACATTTTGGTTGAGCGACGTGGGGTATGCAGTTGTTCAACTGCACATCTACTTAATCTATAGTATTGACTTGTGTGCCAACTATTACATCTTGGGAATGTCAACTTCGTAAAATGACAAGTTGTTGAGTAATCTCAGTGCATACACACCCACAGAAATTTCTTCAATTATAGTTTTATGTGCCATTAAACCCTTGGGAGCGGCTGATGAGATGTCTGGGAAGAATTTTCTTTCGTCCTGAAGTGGATGGAAAAATATTTCTGAAGAAATGTATTTGATCTTGAAGCGACTGACAAGAGATCCTGTGAGAAATAACTTTTCATTTTCTGTGAAGCGTGCTGATTTAATATCCACTGAGAAATTTAATTGTCCCTGAAGCAGCTGACGAGATATTCCGCATGAAATTTCTTCGCACTGCATCTTCTTACTTAGAAAGCTTTTACTTTTCTCTGCGAATGTCAAACGTTATAAGTGTTTTTTTTTTCATTTATTTTAGCTGATTCTTCTCAAAAGGCTTACTACATTTTTCGTGGGGCTGAGATAAATAACAGTTGATGATTATGTAGACATTTAACATTTGTATAGGCAGGCCACTTGGGCAATGTTTCCTTTGGGTCAACAGGAGCTGAAAGACAGATGAGCTGTCATTTCATATGAATTATTAATGATTTTAAACCATTCTCTGATCATTAAAACACTTAATAGCTTTAATTTCGGAAGAAATATTTCGAAGCTTATTGTGTGATTAGAGAAATTAGTTGAACCAGTACAACTTTAACACCAGGCTATAATTAACGTTAAAATAATTGTTATACATGTAATCTATTTATCATTTTTATCATATAATTATATATGATAAATATAGTTTTAGATATCTTGAATGTAATATTTCTTATGGATACCAACAACAAAATGATATCGTAAATCTTTCTATATTAAATTACAATATTTTTAGTTACTGGGCGGAAACCCTTTTCATTTTTCTCCTCGTTTCCCTTTAATTAATCAATTGATTCTCAAAATATCATTGATATACGTTCACAAATACTAAAAATGACCATAATATCGTTGGAAAAAAAAAAAAAAACAAACACTGGGTTGCCGGGTTAGTTTTTTCGAAACCAGACAAGTTCGGACAACCTGCTCCAAATCGGTCAAAATTGGATAGGAGATTGTACGAAAAATCAAGATTGATTTGAAAATCAAAACAATTTTGAAAAATCTAAATTCATATTGGAACTTCAGTAGGACACTTCTGGATGTCCGTTTTTTTTAGATTTTAATTTTCACAGGGCGAAAAACAGACTCGATATCCGAAATAGGACATGCACGGCAACCTTGCCAGAACACCAGAAACTTAGATAAAATTTGTGACTATAAAAACGTCGCCAGCAGTAAAAACGATACCACATACAGCAGAAAAACGGTACAAAAAAATTATGTACAATAATTTTGGTATCACCCCCACTGATAGTGTCCCCTGGGGCGGTCGGCACCTGCTGAGTGACGTCACTGCACAGTTGTCTCTGCACCTTGTTTACGTTTTCATAGTGCTGCACAATTCCCCTGTTGAAACGTGAAACCTTTATTATTCCTTTCTACGTCAAATTTTTCATTTGAAAAAAGGGAAAGACGTCGTAGCCAAGGACCGGAAAAGTATGTATATACTTTGGTGGGGGAGCTGGACCTCCATCTACTTATATAGCACTCAAAGTGATTTTCTCGGTTCTTAGTCAGTAATCATAGACTCTTCCAATGGAAGATATCAGTTTTGCTGTACAAATATCTCCTCCCCACTCCATTTGAAACAATAGACTCTCCCAGGTCTTTTCAGTATCTCCCCTAAAAAAAATCATCGGAAACACATCATTTTCTCTTTATATCAAGATACAATATGTTTCTTTAATGTTCGTTTAACGCCATTTTTTTTTTTTTTTTTTTGCTTTTAGCAGAGGAACCTTTAAATCCATGAATTTCTTTCGTAGGGATGAAACAGTATTTACATATAAAAAATTCGATGTATAATTATGCCTTTATATTCTATCATTTAGAATGTACAAGTGCTTACACCAAGATTTGTATTTTAGCACCGGATCTTCCTTGCAAAAAAACACACGGAATCATCTTTATACAGTTTATATCAGATGCATTGAATGAAACAAGAGGTTATCAATGGTTTATGAGAATCACTCTTCCTGTAAAAGTAATGTTTTAATAGCAGAAGAAGGTCAGATTTTAGATTCTTAATTTATTTGGCATCTGCATCATGAGAGACAGACCAAGTAAGGAAGATATTCCCGGAATGTACCATTAAGAGGACTTTAGTCAAGCTTCGATGGGCCTAGAAAGCCGGATGGGGATTATAAAAAATTACTCAAGTAAATTTAAGAAGAATAAAAACGGACAAACGGAATAACGAGATCATATTCAGCCTATTCCCATGATAACTTGAGTACGAGGAAGATTTAAAAAATATGATACTTGACGTTTATATTTTAGATTATTAACATAGTTCGATCGTATTTTAAAATTACTTAGGTGTTGTTTCGCCCAAATTACTAAATTATAGTTTATCTTTGATTTGCTATTTTAAGTATAAGCACTTGTGGAAATTGAATAAAGTGTTTATGTAAGGAATACAGCAGCAAGCGTTTGGTATGGGGTAGAATTTTTTTTTTGTTTTTGTATCCTTACAGCCGAAATTTCATTGGGTATTGGTGAGATTCTAAATCCGGATTCCAACCGTTTCTTACAGTCGCACAGTTGGAACCGGAACCAACAGTTCAAGAGGATATTTTGAAAATGGTAAATGGAAAACAAAAAACAAAACTAAAACAGATGCATTTTATTTCGGGACAGGTTATTGAGTATCTTTAAACAAAATTGCTGAAATTCGCTTTGAGAGTTTGTTGACATTCATCTCGAGTATTGTTTGTATAGCCTTTCTCTTAAAGATTCTGGTCTTGCAACTGGTGTGATAAAAAAATAAACATTTATTGTATATTTGTATTTTGCTCAATGTTGTCGAATAAGGTCTTGTCGAAATCAAATAAACACAAGAAATAATCCTCAACAAATATGCGCCAAGAAGAAATTGTAACATTTTAGTAACATTTTTGACATTTTGATACGCTGAGTAATATGCATAGTTTATATGTCCGGGTAATATAAATCTGAGATTATTATTATCAATTAAGAATTGATTTATATGATTTGAACTCAAAAATTGAGCGTACAGTTACTTCATTCTTAATATTCTTAAGTTGTCAGAATTTATTGATAGCTTAATTTATTTATACTACTTTTATTTCATCGTAATTTTATTGATTTTTATCACAACCTCCAGATAGTTTTATCATAAATAAAGAAGAATTATCATAGTATTTTACCAATTTTCAACTCATTTTCCCTGGTTGGATTTTATCGCAAGAGTCAGGTCGCTTTCACATCCTACGACCAGTATATAAGCAAGTTCTAATTTCTTAGATGAAGCAAGCTTTTACTAATTTTTCTTTCACTTTATTCTGTTATTTTTCCCCCAAATGGTTCGGGTCGCTTTGATACCGTCAAGTGAGTAAGTCCCAATTTTAGAAACAATAATCGATGTTGTATTTTAATGACGACTGCATTTGAATCTGGTATTGTAGACAGGATTTCGGCCTAAGAGAAGCTGAAATCCTGCCTATGATACCAGGTTCAAAAGCAGTCATCATTTTGCTCACTTCCTACTGACTTTATCAGTACTTAATCTTCCTCGTATACAGTTTATGTCATTTCATGTACAAACAAATTAAATAGTCATAATGGTGAAAAAAATTGATGGTTAAACGCTTTGCAATCTTTTATTTAAAATTTGTTTTATCATATCCAAGTACCCAATCAGTGTGTTGTGCATCAAAAATTAGAAGAAAAAAAAAGAAAAAATCTTCAGTGGTCAGGAATTTGGAATTTAATACCATAAAAAAGATATGCTAGAGCTCTGCTCACCGTAAATTTCGGGAACATTTTCTATACTCTGTTTATTACCTGCTTTTTCCGGTTTAGAATCAGAATTAACAGTCTCCTTGATTGGTTGCCAATCAAGGCAGATGCACCTTATCTTCTTTGCTACTTACTAATAGCTGGGAGAAAAGGGATCGATTCATGCTTTGCTAAGGGGAATATTGTGAAGAAATGCCAACTGTCACTGCCGATCACATTTTCCATTCAGTTAACCATTAGCCCCAATGTTATGAATATTTGCTATTCGAATTTCTTGAATGAAACACAGTTAATTGTTATTAATATTTACATAGTATTTATTTCATCCTTCTTTATGCTGCTTTCTTTTAGTTCTGTAATCATTGTTTTTCAAAGAATAAACCACCCACAAGACTCAAATTCGCATCCGTTATCCTTGAGAACTGTGGTAAATACCTAACCCATTAGACTTAGACAGTCAATCGGCATCAGTCATCGAATTCTTGCCATACATCCACGTTCCCTAATTCTCCCAATACCAAGAAGCTGCCATCTTTGTTTACATTACACTAGTAGTATCTGATTTTAGTTTTTTCAAAAGAATTATTGAAAATATCATTAATTATTAACTGGTATTTCTTTCGTCATGTTTTTGTTGCTGTTTATTGCACTGATAGTATTAGACGTAATGATATTCAAATTTCGCTGGTAATACGTTTTCATTGGTTTTTCTTTCACCGCATTCATACTTTTGGTTACGTTAATAGTATTAGATGTGTTAGTATTCCAATTTCTGAGATTATTAATCTTTATTGTTTTCCCTCCATCGTATTTGTGCCTTTCCCTTTGCAAATAGCATTAGATATAACAGTATTCTTATTTCTCAGGTTATACGCCTTCATTGATTTTTCTTCCATCGCATTTATGCTCTTTTTTATGTAGATATTATTAGATGTAGTAGTATTTCAATATTTCAGATTATATCTTTTCATTGTTTTACTTTCATCGCATTTATGCTTTCCCTTACGCTAATAGTATTAGATGTACAGTATTCCAATTTCTAAGATTTTACACGTTTATTGGTTCTTCCTCCCATAGAGTTCATGCTTTTTCTTACGCTAATTGTAATCGATGCAATAGTAATCAATTTTTTATATTATACGTTTTCATTGTTTTTTTTAAAATTTATTTCATTGTATTTATGCTCTTCCTTATGCCAACTGTATAAGACATATTAGTATCCCAATTTCTCTGGTTATACACCTCCATTGGTTTTTCTTCCATTACATTTATGCTTTTCCTCACGCAAATATTATTAGATGTAGTAGTATTTCAATATTTTAGATTATATGTATTTTATATATTTTATATGCTTTTTATCGTAATTATGCTTTTCCTTACGCTAACTGTATTAGATGTAATACTATAGTGAAACATATTCTGGTTAGAATGTAAACTGTTTATAGAAAATATGGTTCTGGATAATTCTAGTAGTTCTGGTTGAGGAATGGGTTGCACGAAGATGTGGATGACAAAGGATCTTGTTTCCTCTTCGTTTAGTGTTAGCGTCGACGTTACTGGAAATGTGGAAGGAGAAGGGGAGATGTGCGTAGAGAATGCGCAACAAGTATGAGCGTCGAGATGGTGCTGAAAATAAGTAAAAAGGACATATAAGAGTATTCGGGTGGACAAATAAAACGAACATTTAATACAGGAACTGTAATGACGAATGACAAATGAAATTGAGACACATGTAATGATAACATTAATACGATCAATCGGGAAAAGGGATGAGAAGAGATGACGAAAGGGGGGAACTTTGTTATCATTGATAGTACAGGCGTCTGAGTCGAAGCGGAGGTGTCTGAACTGCTTTTGAATCCATATGGCTAGGAGAGTACCACGGATGATTATGGAGACCGGGTTTAGTGTGTGTGCCAAACTGCCTAATTGTATGTGTGACCCTGGTAGACACTGGACGGACAGACCATGAAAGACGGAAAACATGGAGTTTCATCCATGCATGTTTCCCGAAGTAAAGAGAATAATGATAGATTAACATGACGATCGGATAGTAAAAAGCATTACAATTCCATTCATGAGAGAGAAAGATATACATTTTTTTACGTGTTTGGAGGACACGGTTACATGGCCGTGAATATGTGAGATGCCTCAACGTCGGCCAAGTGACATGGGCAAAGTTAGTACAGAGATTGGTCAAGGTGGAAAATGGTTAGAATCGAACCGGCCTGGAGGCCGGCGAAATGATACCGATCTTAGAGAGGAGGACGAGAGAGAGAAAGTGTAGCTGGCAACAAGTGCCGGGACCAGAAAAGTAACCTGCTAGGAGTGTCGGTGCCAATGAGCGTTAGACCATGTGCGACCAGGGCTTTTATAGGGGTTGTCGTAAGAAGTTAAGTTTTCCATATCTGGCTAAAAGAAGGGTTTCGTAATTGATTCCTAAGTTAAAGTATAGGAAGCACTACTATTGGATTGCAATTTCTCAGATTTTACATCTTTATTGCTTTTTTCTCCCATCGTATTTATGCCCTTACGCTAATAGTACTTAATGTAATAGTATTTCAATTTCTTAGATTATACATTTTCATTGTTTTTCTTTCATCGTATTTATGCTCTCCCTTACGCTAAAAGTATTCGATGAAGTAGTATTTCAATATATTGAATTACACATTTTTATTGTTCTTTTTTTTCATCGTGTTTATGCTTGTACCTAAATTAATATTATTCGATGTAATAGTATTTTAATTCTTAGATTATACATTTTCATTGTTTTGCTTCCATCGTATTTTTGCTTTCCCTTACGCCAATGATATTACATGTAATAGTATTTCAATATGTCGGATTGTACGTTTTTATCGCGTTTTCTTACGTCTTACTCGTGCTTTTCCTTACGCTTATACAACTCTCCCTGTGTTGGTGTTAACTAAATTAATTTAGATATAAATAGTTGAGGGCATTACGGGAACTTATTTCCTTATTGTGCGGTTTGGATTAGGGTTAGGCCTAGGGTTAAAGATTAACAATCGAAAACTAATTCAATTCTACATAATTTTATTTTCTCGTCTTTCTCCCTTTCTCGATGTTCAACTTCAGCCCCAAGGGAATATATTTTTCCTCTTCCCGCCCTCTTCGTGGTCTTTGTGCTGCGATTCCATTCTCAGGACCTGTCTTCTACCTCCTACCTCTACATTTATTATTTTCAAAGTGTGATAGACAAACGAACGGGCGGATAGACATGTTGTTTATTATCATGTTGATTTTACAGCTAAAAAAATTCGGTGTACCGTAATAGCAATATATAGCGCAATGAGTAAGGACAAACGGAAAAGATTCTAAAATGCTGATCTTCAATTCATAAACAATAAGCATATGCATATAAACATACTAATATACAAATAAAATGCTGAATATATAATCTACAAGTGGCATGTCATTTCAAATTAAACACAAGTTCTTTCCCCAAATCATGATTCAATCCTGATTTCAAAACTCTGAAATTTTACGAGGAACTTCTGGAGCAGGAAATTGTGGTCATCGGCTTCAGTGGTTGTTTATCTGAAGATATTGTCAAGATTACAGCTCAAGATGTTTTTGTCTAGCAATTCAAGGCCATAGTTCTTCTGATGCTTAAAATGTCACGTACAACATATATTTGAAGAGAATATAAGATTTAAAGAAAAAAGTTATCGCTATCTATTTTTCTTTAGATGAAGTTTTTTTCAACCATTATTAATTTCTTTTTGATATTTCTTCCATTTTGAATGCAGTAGCCTACAGCATTGAATAATCAACGCAGATCAGAAAAAAATAATTATGCAAGATCCGGAATCGCACCTCTTTTACGTTAGAAAGCCTGCCCGAGAACGACATCTGCTCTATCGATTAGGTTTCTAGATCTCTTACGACAGGCAAAAGTGAAAATATAACTGTTAAATTCAACCTAATGGATACGAATTCGAGTCTTGCCAAGGGTTCATTCTTGATTTCCGACTCAGGTCGTTGACCCTCGATCTGAGCGAAGTTGCGATGAAAACCAGCCAACCAAAATTATGTTGAAGGAAATACTTGTCAAAAACAAAAGCTGTGAAAAATTTATTCCGGTCTCAAACTGTTTTCCTTGTTCCTTTAGTAACTTGTATCTATCGACTTTTGGTGATGACTGTATGCCATCTGTTGTCAAAGATTCTCAAGTTAATTTGGGACACTGCAAGGCTTTACTTCCGGTACAGCCGGAAATCAGAAGAGGTGCTGACAACTTACAATTACAAGGACAGAACATCTGGCCTGGAAACTAAAAATATACAAATTTAGCAAAAAATAAGAGATTGACATTATCAATTATTTTACTTGGTCATAAGTTCTGGTTGAAATGTCAACGCGTACAGTTCATTATTGTGAAAATGTCCACAGTCTGTGAAAATGTCGGTGACCAAAATCTTCAGGACAAAATGTAACTCTGTTAGTACATGAACGGCGACAACAATAACAAATTCCACTACTACCGCTACAAATAATAATAATAATAATAATAATAATAATAATAATAATCGAACCAACGCCTTGCTGACCAAGTAAAGCAAATTCAAAAGAAGAAATGGTTGTCTGAGACTGAACTACTAGAGATTCGCATTAATGTAGAGAGAGATTCAGGTGACACATCTGAAAAATGCCCCCCCAGCACAACTAGTACCAATAACAAAACTAGAATAATCCCCCATGAGACCCCCACAGTAAGCTATGCACCAGAGGGTGATGACGAGGCACCAACGGAAGAAGAGAAAAGAAAAATACAAGCTTTGAAAGAGATCATGCGAGGAGAGAAAACAACACTCCCCTCCCTAAGAGACAAAGACAGAAAGAAAGTCGGAGAAGTGACCGAACAGGTCAACTGCCTCTTACAGCACATAGAAACAGACACCCTCCTAGAACTCAACAACCTAATTTATGCAGGGGCGAAAATGGTAGCACAAAGTTTCACAACACAAGATAGGAACCTGAGCAATAATAGGGAAGGGAAACCTAACTGGGAGAGAAGGTTACAAAGGCAGATCTCCCAACTACAGAGAGACGAAGTACTGCTTAGAAATACACCACACACAGACAGACCACGAGTAAGACTTTATAACAAATATAAGGTAGCGCAAAAAGGCATCGCAACTGTAGTCGAAGAGTTACACCAGAAAAGACTAGCTAAAGAGGCAAGACTAAAAAGATACAGATTAAGATCGGCCCAATACACACAAAACCGCACATTCCAAAACAATGAGAAAAAGTTTTACCAAGATTTAAATGGGGAAAGAAGGCAGGACATAAAACCAGATGCCACAGAGGCCAAGAACTATTGGAATAGCATATGGGGGCACCCAAAAAGACACAATGTAACACCGCAATGGCTAGGAAACATGAGAAAAGAACTAGAAGATATAGACAAGGGAGAACCAATAGTACTGAATGAGACCACATTGAAACATACTCTTAGGAAAGTAGCTAACTGGAAAGCACCGGGGCCCGACGGGATCCATGGGTATTGGTTCAAAAAGTTCACCACGTTACACGGTAGACTCACCCACCTACTCCAAAACTGTCTAAATGAAGGCAAAGCACCAGAATGGATGACTAAAGGCAGAACCACCCTCATCCAAAAAGACCTGGGGAAGGGGAACATAGCAAGCAACTATAGACCAATCACTTGCCTACCACTTATGTGGAAAATCCTGACCGGGCAAATAGCAGAGAGAATATACATGTCAATGGATAGAAGGGGGCTACTACCAGAAGAACAGAAAGGGTGTAGGATAGGAACCAAAGGGGCAAACGATTTACTCTACATAGACCAGATGATCTTAAAAGAAGTAAGGAAAAGGAGAAAGAATATCGCAATGGGATGGATAGATTACAAAAAGGCATACGATATGATTCCACATAGCTGGATACTCGAATGCCTTAGAATGTTCAAAATTAGCGAACCGGTGGTTAAATTCATTGGTAATTCGATGAAAAACTGGAAAGTAGATTTGACAGCCGCAGGGGACAAACTAGCCGAGGTAGGGATAAAAAGGGGAATCTTCCAAGGAGACTCGTTGTCCCCACTATTATTTGTTCTAACAATGATACCGCTTAACAGAATCCTGAGAAACAGCAAAGGATACCACTTCTCTAAAACAAAAGGTAAGGTCAACCACTTAATGTACATGGACGATATTAAATTGTTTGCAAAAAACAGGGGAGAGCTTGAGACTCTGTTCAACGAAGTAAGGGAATATAGTGAGGACATAGGAATGGAGTTTGGGATAGAAAAATGTGCAATCATGGTGATGCATAAAGGAAGGCTTTCAATGACTGAGGGAATTGAACTTCCGGACAACAACAAGATTAGGGCATTGACTGCACAAGACCGATACAAGTACCTAGGTGTCCTTGAATGTGACACGATAAAACGGGAAGAGATGAAGGAGAAAATTAAGAGAGAATACCTCAGAAGGATAAGGAAAATATTAGAAACCAAATTAAATAGCAGAAATCTAATAAAAGGAATGAACACCTGGGCTGTGTCAGTAATTAGGTATACAGGACCATTCCTAGGATGGACAAAGGAAGAGCTCCAATCAATGGATAGGCGAACAAGGAAACTTATGACGATGCATAAAGCATTACATCCTAGGGATGATACAGATAGGCTATACGTTAAGAGAAAAGAAGGTGGTAGGGGGCTCATCAGCATAGAAGATTGTGTCCAGAGAGCTAAAGTAGTCCTAGATAGATATGTGCAAACAAATAGTGAAGAAATCATAAAGAGCGCGAGGGATAGTGCGACAAACAATAAAGTAGAAAACAATGGAACAGTACAGCAAACTAGAAAAGAAAAGTGGGAAGGGAAAAAATTGTACGGCGAGTTTAAAAGACAGATAAAAGAAATAGCAGACGAGAAATCATGGACGTGGTTACGAAAGGGAAACCTTAAGAGAGAAACAGAATCGCTCATCATGGCAGCCCAAAACAAAAGCATAAGGACAAACTACATAAAAGCAAAAATCGACAGAACACAGACAAACAGCAAATGCCGCATGTGCGGTGAAAGAGATGAGACAGTAAACCACATAACTAGTGAATGTAGCCAACTCGCCCAGAAGGAGTATAAGCATAGACACGATAGAGTAGCAACGATGATACACTGGGAACTAAGTAAACAAATGGGATTCAACCATGGGGAAAAGTGGTATCAGCACAAGCCAGAGGCAGTTTTGGAGAATGACAACCACAAACTACTGTGGGACTTTGACATCCAAACTGACCACCTCATCCAGGCAAGAAGGCCGGACTTAGTAATAGTAGACAAAAAAAGGAGGGCCTGCCAAATAGTAGACGTTGCTGTACCTGCAGACCATAGAGTAAAAAAGAAGGAGGGTGAGAAAAGGGAAAAATACCAGGACCTAGCAAGGGAGTTAAAGAAAATGTGGAACATGAAAACCAGGGTAGTACCGGTCATAGTGGGCGCACTAGGAACTGTCCCCAAAACGCTGAGGGAGAGACTGGAGGAGATCGGGATTAGGGGGAGGATAGAGACCGTACAGACCACAGCACTGCTGGGCACTGGACGGATACTGAGGAAGGTGCTAGAGATATAAGGACTGCAACGAAGCGTAGCTCTATCATGATATGCGAAAGAGAGAGGAGACGTTAGCTGAAGACCTGGGGAGACTTATTGTCACTCAGCCTTCAGCGATAACCACTGGGCAACCGGTGTGAAACTGTAAATTGCAGAATTACTGCGATCTATGAGTACGAGGAGAGGAGGGCTGGAGACTTGAGGAGACTTGCTGTCACTCAAACTCCAGCGGTTACCACCAGGCAACTGGTGTGAGATTCCGAAATAATAATAATAATAATAATAATAATAATAATAATAATAAAAAAAGTTATGTAATTCACGACATCGTGGTCTATATTTCAGTCTGTTAAACTAGTCAAGGACGATAACTGTTGAATGCTAATTATAGGGTATTCTCCCTTACTCATTTGATTTTTTCAGGCTAATACGTAAAAAATCCAGGGTCATTCGATTATATATAAACAAGAAAATGCATAGCGGAATTTTTTTGAAATTTTCATGTACAGTACAATTGCCATATTATTTAGATAGTGTGTCATGTTTTATGGTTTTGGCAAACTAGTCATTTATATTTTTATTTCGTAATGAAATGATTCTTTGAAAATAATGTAAGAATTATCAAAAAATCAAACATTTGAGAGCCCCAGACTGTCAGTGTCGTTTGCTTCAATTCCTGGTCTTTGACAAAACTGTTCTTCCTGATTTGAAATGCATTTCTATTGGAAAATTATTTGCAATGCATTTCTATAATGAAACACTATAGCAAAAATAATAATTATATCTATAATAACTCTATTCTATCAATTAATGGCAAACCACTGATAACCACTTTCTTGCTTGTTAGCAACGTATTTGTACTGTAAAATATTGTCACAATATATATATATATATATATATATATATATATATATATATATATATATATATATATATATATATATATATATATATATATATATATATATATATATATATATATATTCTATCAGTAACATTTGCCTTTATCGTTCAACCTTGACGATTTAATTTTCAATTTTTCGATACATGACTTACTGGGTACCAAAACTTGCTAGAAGAGATTTCAGGTAATAAAATGCGAAATAGTCTTAGCCAAATTATTTTCTTACGATCAGAAATATATAGTATCAGTTGAATATTACTAAAGTAAAGTGGGGGTCGATAATGGAGTATCAGTAAAGTCAGTGGATAACAATAAGAAAAGGAACATTGTCTGCGTATATCAGGTTCCAATACTGTTGACGCTAAAATGTATCCGTAATTTCTCTCTGAATTTCTGAGATGATGAATTATTATCATTATACACCGATTTACATTCATTAAATAAGGGTTTGCTTCGAAATTTAACAAGCGCCTGAACAAGCCTGGAAAATCCAACGGCTCGAAACTTTATGACAATAATGACCAATGTGAAGACACCAGTTCGAAAAAATTTTAATTTGTCCCCCAAACGCCAACATTCATTGTGTAACTATATATGTACTCAATAGAATAGATTACTTAAAGTATCTGTTTGCTAAATCTTACTCATCAACGGTTTCATAACTTGATTGATAATATTAGGTAACCTATGACGTACACCAAAACACGGAGTATCAAAATATTCTTAAAAAGTCATCCATCTCACTTAGTCCTTTATGAAATAAATCCTAGATTATTTCACCATTTATCCACAACATAATTTAACTTGAGCTATTGCAGTTCTCTACCATTTATCGAATCAAAAGTTGCCCAGGGCAAAGACAAGAAAGAAAATCATGTTATTGAGATTTCATAACATGGAATAAGGGTGAGGTGGATCACACCCCCTGGTCGGGCCCGCGTTCTCTCCCGGGCAGATTCGTGCAGGCCTCGTATGCTCTCTGGTAGGCCTTTGTGGCCCTTCCTGAAACGTTAAAAAAGTGATCTTTCTCTTGGAAATAATGAGCTCATATTTTGTGATAGTAATTTGCACGTCAAAGAAGATCGTCGGATTTAAATAGTGTTAATGGATTCCCCGAGACTCACAACATGGATCCCCCGAGACCACATGCGCAACCGAGGCCGGCAAAATGTTCGATGGAGAGACGAGCTAGACAAGTTCAGGAAGTACTGGCTCTGTGACGCCCATGATAGAGAAGTGTGGCAAATCCTGGGGAAGGTCTATGTCCAACAACGAACGCTAAAAGACTGATGATGATGATGATGAAGTAGCGTATTGTTCAGGGCTAAAGTTAAGGGTAGAATTAGGGCTTTTGCTCAAAGGAAAACTTGCTCTATCGTCCTGTTAAGATCAGACACACAAGAAAAAATATTGCAAAACAGATATAAGCGCTGGAAGAAAGAGAAATTCTCATTGGTAGTTCGCTACGACGAACAGGAAATAAGGTTTTGCATGAACACTAATTCATAAACCGAACCCCTTCTATTACCATTCTGTCTTTTCAGCCACTTGGTCACTAATTATTTTTGATGAATAAAAAAAAAACTTCGAACAGAAGATTACAGAATAGGCTAGAGATAGGTAGTGTTGACTTTGAATTGACCAATAGGGACCACGGACCCGAGCACATCCTATTCTATGCTAATCCTCGTATCATTTAACCAATCCGCAATTCTCACTGTGCCGCCTTTTGGGAGTCTCCACGACTATTGTAAACACAAGCGAACAAACAGTGGAACAGACATTCGACATCTTTTTAGATATAGATACGTACATTTAGTTGATAGATAAATGCACGCATGCATGCATATATACATACATACCTACATCACGTGGGTACAGCAGATTTTACGAATGAACAAATACGTTGAATACTCGGAGCTGGAGTATTGTATAACATCGAGGGACTAAGTCGCAGTCACTGATGTTTCTTAAAGGTTATTAAGTAAAACCTTTACTTCTTACTTCTTACCTTGAACCCTGCACCTCCAACGAACCGAAGAAGTTAACTCGCAATAGGCCTCAATTAGCCAGCGGATTTACCTCATTTCACCTTGAATTGATATTACGATCAATTCAAGATGAAATGAGGTAAATCCGCTGCCTAATATAACCTTTGCAAAAAAAGTCAGCATAAGTATGAAAATCAGTAATATCCCAATTAAAACGAAAGGTGAACGACAAAATCCTAAACGTCATCTGGTCTCAAAATATAAAGGGACATAACCGATTGAAATCCAATCGTATAGAATTCGTGCAATAGTTAAATATTTTTTAAAAATGGATGTTGTCTTACGTTTTCAAGTGTAAATCGTATAATTAAAAAAAAAAGATGTATGAAGAATAACAGAAAAAGAACAAAATTTACAAGTTGACAAGCGGAAAAACTCGAACATCAAACCTTGTATATGGTCAATAGCATCAGTAGGGTTAATGAAATTATTTTATTCAATGTAAACCATATATATATATATATATATATATATATGTGTATGTGTGTGTGTGTGTGTGTGTGTGCGCCAAGCAATATTTCCTTGGTTATATATATACGTGCATATATATATATATATATATATATATATATATATATATATATATATTTATATATATATATTCGCAAGCATACACACGCACACATATATATATATATTTATGTATGTAGTATAATAATATATAATATATTCATATGTAGTATTCTTATATATATATATATATATATATATATATATATATATATATATGTATATATATATATAAGGAAACGTGTATATGTATATTTGAATTTGCGACTGTTATATATATATATATATATATATATATATATATACGCAAATATATATATATATATATATATATATATATGTTTATACATATATATATGCACAAATGCTTAGAAACAAACACATGCGTATACATTTTGATGTATAGTTTCCATTTTGTAATTGATTATCTGATGTGTTCTGTTCACTGTTTGGCCATTGGTAATGATGAATGTATTCAACAACTGGAACACTGACACACTTGATGTCGACGAAGAAAGAGTATAAAGTTTTCGACCAAAACAAAATGATAAATAAAACATTGATGTGATGAAATAAAAAAAAGATGACAAGTATTTTGATTAGAAAGAAAGGTTTATTTCAATAAATACAAATCAACAACTCTTATTAAATATTCAAGAAAAATGTTAATGGAATGTGCAACAATACTATTATTGATTTTGGTGAACGATATGTTGATTTCTTGTAATCAAATGTTTATATTTTTTCTCGTGGACAGTGTCGCCTGCAACAGGGTGCCCAGTCTTTGATATGTTTTCTCCCACTTGTTTTAATTATATTTACAGGGCTTTTCACAGCATTAGAATTTAATTAATCAAATAAAAACCGATCAGTCTCTATCAATAATGGTTGGGAACGTAACTGTTACACATGGATCTGAACTGGAAAGGAGTGTGTCTAACACTGTACAACAACTGGTCGTATGTTGGGTAATTGTACATGTAGTGGCTGAATGGCTGACTGCTCATTGAGTATAGATACTGAGGTTGATGCCAGATTCCCCGTCCGACATTGACCAAGAAAAGTTTTGATCCATCTTGTTTCAGCTTATCTGTCTCCTTCATCAGGTCTGGTGTAATAGCAGTAACAGCAGGATCAACGAACAGGACAGCGACTTGATTTCCTGTGTGACCTTTGTTGGCGTTCAGGGCGGCACGGTTATTTAAATCTCTTCTCATTCGACGGACCACATCCACCAAAGCTGGTGTTTGGTTATCGATGGTTACATGAGAAGTACCGGGAGTTTCCTTGTCCATCAAAGAAGTTACAGGAATGTTCATGTTCTCTGGGCAATAAGCATAAGACACAACACCAAAATGACCATAACCAGTGTATGGAAGCAGGCTGTTGATAAATTGTTGGATCATACGCGCCCGGTAGGCTCCCATTGCAACAAGATCATAACCAAAGGACACAGTACCTGGAGGAAGAAAATAAAAGAATATGTAAAAACTGTCGACGAAATAATAATTTCAGGGAAAAAAAGGTATTGATATCAATTGATAGTTGTTAGTATCTAGTCGTAAATTAGTTTTAGTAATGGTTAAAGTGTTTCTGAATTGGATATAGGGAAGTTAAAGGGGATAACCGATCTGTGTGTGTCTCTCTATCTCTCTTGCAGAGAAAACCTTTTTTTTTCGCTAATGTTCACATTTCGAACATTTGTTATTTCTACATGTACCGAGTATGTTTTGAACTTTATGGATTATTTCATCTCTGTCTGGAATTGCTCATTAATTATGACTTCCATATTGTTTTCTGGTTTCTTAGGGGATTTCTTTCATTATTTGTCGTGTTAGTTCACTGTATCTAATATACATTAATCATTATTGGTCTTCTTAATATCATTTGCTTCTTTTGAAAGCACTTGCTGTGGTACCATTTCAAGTCAAGTGTACGTAAACATTGGAATATCATTCGATAAAAACTCTGAAGCGTAATTTGCATTTCCATTTTCAGGGTTACAGAGCATCTATATAAAATTTTTGAGGACCGACTTATTTTGATAACAATAACCGTTTGATAACATTATCTGTGATTATAGTTCCAAGCTTCCTCTACGCCTTCATCTTCATGTTTTAGGTATCAATGGCTTCTACTTCAGATACACACCGTGGCATTCGTTTCTAATTTCACTTTCGTCCTCTTGAGAGCCAAGCTACTGTAACAATGAAAATAAATAGTTGTACTTACTAGATGCATCTCGTTGAGGAATGTCTGGAGTTGTTGTTGGGGCTGCGGTGGTGGTAGTGGTTGTAGTAGGAGGAAGTGTGGTGGTTGTTGTAGGAAGTGGCGTTGTGGTAGTCGTTGGGGCTGGTGTAGTTGTAGTTGTTGTGATGACGATAGCTACAAAATGAAAACATGGACACATGATATATATTACGAGAAAACATGAATGATACAATCAATCAAAACAACTTACTCTCCACGGAGGTTATAAACGTATCCTTTATTGCCATTAAACATCTTTCTATCTTTTCAATTCATCACACAGATATGATCTTAATTATAGTTAATTGATTATTTAAAATGAGAATAATTATTTCAGCAAAGCAACGTTTGCAAAATAAGGAGAGGAGATTTTGAAAAGATCCTTTTTATTCCTAATCATGTTAGCAATTTTTACGAAACGATCGTGAAATTACGACTTGGGAGATACAATAAAAAGCAACAGAAAGCTGTAGAAATACTAGTTGAAAATTGATAGTAATGAAATGATTCAGATGTCCAACATTTATTATAGCAAGATTAGGATTGTCTGTTGGTTTTTGACATTGTTTCAATTTTGCATTACTGATGGTTCCTAGGTCAAATTTGTGTTAAATAATAATCTTTTCCTTTGTAAGTTCAAGGATAAACCATAGCGTTTTTATAATCTACGTAAAGTTTCTTTAAAAGAATTTGCATCTTACCTTCACATGTCTTAACGTTGAAGGCCTTGACGATATTTTCCAGAGAAGAGTAGCTTGACACTTGGTAGACGTTATTTTCAGGGTCACTAGCAATAGCTTTCAACTCAGAAAGATCAAACAAATGTCCAACGCCGATTGCAAAAACACTGACCCCCTGTTCGTGAAGTCTCTTAGCCTCTTTTCGGGTGTCCTCCGTATCCCTTGACATACCGTCGGTGATGACCACAGCAATGAAGGGAGCGGTTGTTGTTTCCAAACGAGAACTAATCTCCGTTCTCAAAAGGTCGAGAGCATCAGCAGTGTTGGTCTGGCCTTGTCGATATGGAATGTTGGAAATGGCCTTCTTCAGTTGATCTTTGTCGGTGTGCTTGTCGAGGGAGAATTCCAGGTGGGCTTGGCTACTGAAAGTAATGGCGCCTACGTGGACTTGTGAGTCAGCTGGTCCGATATCGAAAGGTTCGACGATTTTCTCAACGAACTTGAGTTGTTTCTTGTAATCAACAATCCAGATACTGCTTGAAGAATCCAATACAAACATGATATTTGCTGCTTTACCCGAACAACCTGTAATGATAAAATAACATTCATATTTAATCAAATGCATCATGAAAAAAAAATAGAAGAATTTTTTGTATTTCAGGGGTTCGTTCGAATATCTTAATTATTTATAATAAGAGGGAATACTTCTTTTGTCAGAAACTTCTGACTTATTTCTTGGAGACTTTCTTATAAAATGACCTTAATGTTGCCGTTAAGGTATAATTTTGGGCGATACAATTCAGATTAGTTTACGAAGATTCTTTTTAGGCATTCATTACAGATCAAATTTTGTGGATGATTTCGATTTTATATATAGGTGCTGTAGGCCCATAAGGTTTTATTCAATATTGATGCATATACTGGTTGCAAACGTAGGGTTTTAAGTATGTTATGGGTACTATGAAAATATATTTGACCATGAAAAACTTATCCCAGGGAACAAAAAGTATAAAATGAAATCATTACTTACGTGTTGCTGTTGGTATACAATTGATTGCAGCAATCTGTATGAACAAAAAATAGAAAAAATTGTTAAGACAGGAGATATTTCAATAAACGGAGAAAAAATTAAAAATGAGCCAATCTTGATTAATCAAATGCTTATAATGAATCTCCAGGCACGTTCTGTTCATATCTTTACTAGAATACTTTATGGAGACTGAACTAAAATTTGGATGAAAGAAATACAAGTAAGACATTAAAAATGGTTGACAGTGCTTCATCAAACAGAAATTCATGTTAATACCTTTGCTTGTCAATTGATCTTGAGCAAAAAGGGTTTTACTTGAATTCTTTGAAAAATACTATCGTACCCAGATGAATTAAGCATTCAAAACTGAGGACGATAAGTTGTGGCTATCATTATATTTTTACTTGAACTAAAATCAGTAGATTTTTCACTTGAGCCTTGAGAAAGTTTTTTTTTGCATCATATTTGCTGCAGATTATGTTTTGGCTTTCTTCTGAAATTCCCTCTGCATTACCAAAACAGATGCTCGTTATTTAAAATAAATTCAATTGGTAGCTCATTTAAAGATATTACTATTATTATGCCTAGTATTTTCTAGATAGAGAGAGTAAATAAAGGATAAGCTTTTGGTGAGGCTCGGACACACATAAAAGCAACTAAAATTAAGATGAAAGTAAATATTTGTCAAAATTATTGTGGTCGAAAATGTTTCATCTGATGATAGAAATGAATCAAGATAATTCAAAGTTATTCCAGTTGCATTCAAAATAAATGCTTATATATTCGAAATTAATTAATTAGAGGAACTATGTTCGTAAGTCTAATAGGATTTATGTATATGGCTAAATTGCATTGCAGGTTAACGAGAAAAATGTTTCAACTCACCGACAGCAGGCACACGACAGCAGAGAGGATGATGGCTTGGTGGTTCATTTTTATGAATGAAATGTTCAGCTTGGGCAGTCAATGAATGGGATTCGTAGCAATAAGTTCAAACTGTTGAAAGCAGTGTTCAGAGTGAAGTTCTGATGCTGTTAGATGTCAGGAAGACAATGATCGACTCTCAGAGAACATCTCGTTTATATAGGAATTATCTTCCGTCTAAAACGGACGTCAATGAGTGGGAGCAAATGTTTGTTTCCGGGATTAAGAGATTGGCGGAAGTCACTGCCAAAAATGGGCATAGGTACACACACTGTCGTCTACTAGGAGCAACGGCCTAAGAAGAATATGTAAGGGAAGGGAAAGGAGAAGGAAAATAGAAGGGGAGGGTCTAGCACACTCAAAAGAGAGTTGGTAGTTATGTTATGCCATATTTGTTGAATCTCACACTTCCTAAGTTTCACCAAAAGAGCGGCTTTTTCGCTTTTTACCTCTGACGTCACAGTGCCAGTACAAAATAATTCTAGCATCTGTTTCGCGTGGGGACGCCTGCTATTTTGGGTGGGCCTTGACATGATAAGAATTTCTAGGACGACACTCTATCTTTTTTTACTTATTAGTTTATGTTTTTGACATTTTTTTCATGTTAAAATCTGTCCAGGACGATAAAATAGGATTTGACGTTATGTCTTTTCTGACATTCCAATTTTCTCTTCCTTTTTCTTTTCTATTTCTAGGGAAGGAAAGAAACTCTAAAAAAAAATATCTTCCAACGGAAGATTTTGTGTCAGACGTCAAATTCGTCTAAGTAAACGAGGGGAGGAGACAGAATTATCTTTCATAACGCATTTTCTTAATTCCTTGCTTTTGTTAATCGCCAAGTTGAATTCTTTTTCAAACAAAAGCCCTTTCTTTTGGTTAAGATGGCTATTAATCTGCCATCGCGTCTTTGTTTACGAATACTTTTTTTACACGTTTACAACTTAGTTATGAGTAGCAAAGTGCGTAAGTATTTGACGTTGCCTGAATGATCAACTCAACATGTTTTGTAGTGACATATTCATCCGAGGCAAACCGACATTATCCGTGGAGTAACACCATGATGACTTCTTAATCTTTTTTAGAATAATATATCTGTTAATTTAATAAATTAAAATTGACTTGGCCCCGTTAACTATGAAGCAATGTACAATATTTTACTTTCCATAATAAAACAAAATCTCAGAATTATTAAAGTTCTCTATACAGGTAGAAAAATGGGAATAAAATCTTTATTTCATGAATCTGAAGACTAGCAAAGTTCTGTTTTGTTCAAATTAATTTCTACTCACGATATGAAACAAACAAGCTGTTATCACGTTTTCTGATGTTCAACTGAAGCCATAGAATACGATATTTTTGTATGATATCGACCAAGAAACCTGTTCTATTGAAGACTGCCCTGTGTTGCCAAATTGCCCATTTTTTTGCTAGATCTGGCTGAATGTGTTTCTAATTTATCCGGTAAAAAATTTACAATAGCCAAAAATGTAGCCGATTTTGAAAATAACTTGTATGTTTAATAAAAGTAAACTTCTATCCTCATTAATAATTTGGTCTCAAGTCTTAGTTATTTTATTTGATAAGTGGACTTTGAATAGCAATAAAGTTCAGAAACTAATTAATTTCAGACACTTCTAGAAAAGGTTTTAGAAATGTGCACACGTCGGAAACTTTTTTTAGCTGTGCTCGCCTCAGCGTTGTTTCATTTATCAGTTTATTGAGAAACTGCCTTCAGACTTGATAAAAATGATTTTTTTCAAATTAAAAGCAACTACAAAAAGTAAGACATTCATTCTTTTCCATCTTATCCTTCTCTATATCTTGGCCTCTACGGCACACTATTTAACACACCTTTAAAACGCTCTTTTTTAAAATTTATATCTTGGGGCACTATCCAAGTCTTGTGGTCAAGCCTTTTACAGCCTTTAAAGTTAAAGATCATTGTGTAGTATCTCTTTTTCTCACTTCAACAAAACATGATGTTAACCCCCGTTTTCAACTCAGAAAGTTATTAGAGTTATATTTTATTTGTTTTCTACATAAATTTTATTTCAATTGACAAAAAATAAAAAAACAAAACAACCTTATGGTTGTATTTTAATCGTTGAATTTTTGTCTTGAATTTTCATTAAGCTATCAAAAACAATTATTTAATGGCAAATGCAAAACAATCAATAATTTATTCTAACAAACAAAAAATAATGAATGAGTTTAAATGTGCTCCCCCAAAACTGATGAAGTGTCATGATAAATAGAATGATTTATTGAGTACTTGACTTTTCTTCATTTGAGTGAGCTAGATTTGAAACGGGAATGCTAGATCACGTGACATTCAGTGATGGTAATAAATAAAATTCATAACACCTTTTGTTTCCGTCAAAAGTAAAAGTAATCAGATTGAATTAAACCTCACGAAAGAAACAATTGAAATACAGCCTTAATAACATTCGAAATTGAAAACAAGGACTAAATGCTATGTTTTGTTGACGTGAGAAGAACAGACAATGCTTTTTGATCTTGATCTCTAGCCCCCCCCCCGCAAAAAAAAATTCCAGCATAAGTCTGATGATTCTTACTTAATTTTCCCCAAACTAACATTGATTTCAAAACAGATTGCTGTTTCCTATTTACAATGTTCATCTCTCTCTCTGGGAAACCGTTAACAATTTCATTTCTCTATATTCTGCTGTAACTGGGAAATAGTGAATTTTTGGTGGACGATAAGAATACAGTTTTCCAAGTAACCACCCCTAAGATTTGAGGACATGGATTCGAATTGGCAAGTTTACTATTTTTGAACTGATGGATATCTCAGCCTTAATTCTTTGAACTGAAAATCTACCAGGACGTAGTACTTTATAGTAATTAAATGGTAAACAGGTACCAAAAAATTAATGTCTTTGTATCTTTTGGGGTACGCAGAAAACGGGCACATATAAAATTATAACTTTCAATACACGTTAGTAACTAAAAATCCTCCTAATTTTTAATATATTTTGTGTTAGTGAGACAATTGATGTAGCACAATGGAAGGCAAAAAAATCAAGATAAAAATAATGATGCTCTAGTAGTAATACGGTAAAAATTTAGGGATGAATATATTCATTTTTTTGTAACGTATTTAAAAAAAGAAATATCTTCATTGATTACTGAAAGTATGATTTCTTCTCTTATCGCATTTCAACCTCCAAGAAAGAAATTCGACAATGTAAGAGCACACACAGAAAAAAAATACTCGTAGATCTTATGCACGAAGTGAATTTAACGTATTTTTAGAGGCATGTATACCTATGATTAAAAAAACATCTCCAAAATTTTAGGTATCCTGGTAAGAAAGCAAGTTCTAAAAATGGGCGGTTGACCGCTTCTCGCACAAAATTTAGTGTTTCGTGTTTTGGCATCGCAAGAATTCTACGTTTAGCGCAATTTCATTCAGCAATTTTAGCAAGTTTTCAGCTATTTTCCAACCAGATTAAGTGAATCTCACCAATTTCAACGATCAAAATAGCCAAATAATGGCTAACCATGTTTTTTTTGTTGCTCTTTTTTGATTTTTAGCGTGGTTTGATGTTTTTTTTACGCTTATCTTGAGGTCGATTTCGCACAGAAAATATTTTTGAATTGGCCACAATGGGGTGGATACCCTGAGTTACCATCCTTATTTTTTTACATAGATTTTAGCATTTTTTAGCATTTCGCAAGAAAAATACTTTTTTTTTACTGTGTTGAACATTCCACAGTATTTTATATCCATCCGTTTTCTTTGTATAAATTTTTCCTAATCTATTTTTTACAAAGGATAAATGGTTAGCCAGTTCGTTCTTTACAGGTCGCCTCATAAAACTAGCTTTTTACCAGAGTTGTTAAACCCGTTAAGTATCATCACGAGTATTTCAGCCCTTAATGGATAATACTGAGTATCAAACTCATTGAAATCTTATCAAAAGTATTGGCGTTTTTAAATTTCATTCTTTTCAAAACATCACATGTAAACACGTTTACAAAGTATCTTTTGATTTTGGACATCGTGGAGTTTTTATAGCTGTTATGAAGTACAAAAATTATTGTCCACTTGCAAGCGAGAATTTCAACTACACACACACACACACACACACACACATATATATATATATATATGTGTATACATATGTATATAGTCTAGAAAGCTTTACTGTATCTTTTATAATGTCAAAATCTATTGATGCAATTCATGTAATTTTTGCCGGTTTTTTTATGTTTCACTCAGAATTAAATATTATTGTGCTATATGTGAAGTTTCTTATTGGGAGTATTGGCTGTGGGCTACGGTAAAACAGCTGAAGAACACATAATAAAGAATGGAATTACACATACAAATGCAAATACAACTAAATCACAAGAAACAAGAACCTAAAATTATACAAGAAACAAAAAGAGTTGTAAGACGACGTTGACATAACACAGATCAGATTGAAAGTGGCTTGCATGACGCACGACCGTGGATACTATGGAACTGTTTATAAAAATTGACTAAAAGAATTACGATATATTTACAAATGCTTCTCATGAAACAATATTCTAACTTTAGGGATGGAATCTGGCAAAAAATGTATGTTTGTCGAGTATTCTTAGAGATTCTTATAAGCTGCGTACGTTTATATGTTTACAGCAAACAATTGGGTAATAGGAAAAAATATTTTCATGATTCCTATAATACATACCCTTAGTTCATAAAAATGCCCCCAAAAGAAACGTTGCGTGGAACATTTGATCGGGAAAGTTGTTAACGGAAATAATTCAACTCCTGAAATCGACTTGTCAGAGGTTAATGAGCTGAATTCTTCTTGGTTTAAAGTCATTGAATTAAGCATTTTGAATTAAGGCGATCCTTCTCTTGTGAAAGCCTTCATCTCGTTGAGATAAACAGTTTTGGGTAGTCATTCAAAAGAAACTGTCACAGGACCAATGTCTGTTGGTGACATGTCGTCTTGGGGGTAATCAATTAAAAAAAATTGAAAAAGTAGTGATCAATGAATGAATTACTTGTCTCGTTTTTCCTCTGGTCATAATCATTTAAAAAGTTTGAATTTCCAAGAGACAAACATGAACGATGCTGGATACAAACTAGGCATCAATTTAGCATAAACTTACATTGCAAACAGGATCATCACTTTTGGAAAAGAACCGTTTTATTTCTAGACAGTTAAGTAATAACTGTTTTAATTTCGATTCCTCTCGCTACATTGGTGCGACCTGAACGTGGGATACATAGCTTGCCAGCCAGCGAGCCAGAAAGCCAGTCAGACCTGATGGAAAAATGAAAAAAAAAACATGTTGACAGTTTTGGTGACAGTTTTGGTTGATGGTTTCTAATGATCACTAAAGGCCCCGAAACGGTCAATTTCTAAGAATTTATAGCAAATATTAATACGCATTTGTTACAATCTCTAGCAGTACCTCTCTGCTCTTCCAGATTCAAGAATAAACTTTGTTATTTAGAACCACATCAGGCACAATTGAATTGCTCAGAGAAGATATTCTATCGAGTGTGTTACACTTGGTTTCATCAAAATGATTCGCATTTATTATCTATTAATTTATCATACATACACACCAGGGCTTATTTGATTCTAGAAAATACATACATTCATATAAAAAATATATTTTCATAATTCCTCTCATCTTTTATATATACAATACAAAAGTTGCAGTAATCATCTTCAGTCGAAATAGAAGTAAGAGTAGAATTCGACCCTGTAGCAGTCAGACTTATTAATATTCATATTCGTTAACTTTATGTAAATTCAAAGCTTCTGCAACTTCTTACTAGTTAAAAAATGACCCATGGAAACCAGGAACCGTCTTTTCAGATTTTATTACTGAGAGTTCTAACTTGATGATATAAAACCAAATAAAGCAACCTCCCACAAAATATGAAAATTGAGTTTATCTATCAATGTTCATCCTTTATGTCTATCCAAAACATGTTTAGATTATAGTAAATGTATTGTTATTATATTTACGTGAATAAAACAATTTTTTAAAAACTATTTTCCTCTTGTGTGTTTTCAATAGTTTCTCTTTAGTTACATCTGTTTATTGTCTATTTCCGGTATTGAATAAGTGGCAAATAATAACATACATGACGATAAAAGTTCGAATCTTACAACTTATTAAATATTCTTAAATCAAACGTTACATTCGTCTGAAGAAAAAAAACAACAATTTAAAGTTACCACTGAATGACACGAAGAAGCTTATTCTGTTTCCATTCACAATAAGTTTTATTAAATCTCAAGAGAAACTTATGACAAAAGCTGAGAATAATATGAATGCATTTTTGTTAATCATTCATAAGAATAAGTAATCTATTTTAATAGAATATCAATTTCTAAACACTGATTTGAATTCATTTTCTGTATGTAATAATTTGAAGGATAGTGCTATAATCTTTCGGAAGGAAATTTGAAAAAATCTATTTTTGAGTTGATAAAAACCCAAACCATGATTACCGAAATAGCGAGATTATTGACATTCCTTTTATGATATAACAGAGATGTAAAAAATACTGTGAGAAAATTTTAGTGTCACTAAAATAGGAATTTCCACAATAGAAATATTGTACCTCAGGGATAGGTTCAAAATTAAGTGGTGTATTTTTGTAAATTTTCTAGCCTCATCACATAACCATGGACTCAGGATTGTCTCTCTGGTAAAATAATTGAATCACTTCATCATTTAAACCCAAGAGCCGGTATGTTTCATGTTTCAACTCTTGTCCAATATTTGCATCGGTGATGCTTGTTACAACACACTTTAGAAAGAACGAGAAGCTTTGATTAGATACCAAAGCAGAAAAAAAATTCTTTTTGTTAGTCATTTTTCACTTATTGCATCAGAATTTGCGATTCCGTGGAATTGAACACTTGAAAGTTACAATCAAACATTATATTTATCAAAATAAAAACTTCATGGCCGGCCTTGTGCTAGAGGTCGGTGTTCAAGCCAGTGTTGAAGCCAAGATCTCGAATGCTCCCTTTCTTGGTAGACATTCCGACATTTTAGTTTGGTATATCAAATTTTTCAACCCCCGTTGTTCCTATTTTAGCCTCATGCTGTTATGAATCAGGATTAAAAGCAACTACAATATCAAAGACTCCGTAGGAACATTAAAAGATATAATAATATATAATAATATATAATTATAATAAAAATGACAGGATTATTCAAGAATGTAGCGACACTTCTGTCTAGAATCACAGTATTAGTGCACTTAGTGTAAGATCAGTGTCGCTACCAGGCCTTCTGCCAACAATTAATGTAGTATCAAGGATCAAACTGTGGTATCTGCTTGCAGTGCAAACTTTGGTAGCTTTGCACCGATGCAATACAATGGCCGATAATGTCCTACTGGGGCGCGGTATTGCTGAGCGCAATAGGCCTAGTATTCATCCAGTGGCCTTAAAAATAACCCTGCCCACTTTCGGGGGATCAGCCACCCCCTGGGGGCAACAACTTCCCATTGCACTAAATCTTACTCCCAAGGGGTGGGAAGCAACGTCTTTTCGCAGCATGCCGTGGATGGGGTGATCAATCAAAACATAGGAAGAAAGGTAATAATGACTAAAATGTCTAAATTTTCGAAAGAAAAAAAAAGCAGGCACAAATTAAGGGCTGATTTAGCCTAAAATTACATTGTAAATCGAATCCCCCACTAAAAACCTGTTATGGGGAGATCGAGAAAAATCCTTTTATAGACTTGATAATGTTTACATTCTGACTCTCATCCTCGTTATTGTGGCCTGTACGCGTGATACATAAATGCATACATACATAGACAGCCACACCGGCTTGAAAACTGAAGAAAAAATATTTTTACAGATTTGGTTTATTGTTTCTAACAGTTGGATACACATTCCAGTATTAAATCCACTCTCGAGTTAAAATCCAAATATGAATTGTTTTGACAACACAACGGCACCTGAACGGTATTGACTTGTAGATTTATCTTTTGGATATTTATTTCTGCATTGAGTTCGATTTGCACTGTGTGCCCTACACTTAGGAGCTGCTTGAAAAAAAAACTTGAGTGTGGCAAATATCAATATCGTTCAGGAAGAGGAACTTTGGTTGATTTTTTCCACTCTCGAGTCTAATAGCAAGTGGAAATTTAAAAAAAAGGATGGTCTTGAATTCTAAATTACACCACATTTTCCGACAGACGGGAACAGTGTCAAAAGGTTGACCACCAATAAGTGATCCTGGTTTTTTACTTACAGGAGACATTGTCCTGCTGGTTATACCACAAAAATGGTAAGATTCGAAACTATTTTGTAGGGAATGGTTTTCAACCAGTCCCAATTCCGGTAGAGCCTGCTTTTAGCAGAAACAGGATGCCAAGTGAGAAAAGGGTGTTTTACTTGATATATCGAATGGAAATGTTCAAACCGATATACCCCACTTTACGAAAGTTTGCTTTGCACTCGCTCGCTTTTACGAAAGACCAAAAGCAGCTATAGCTCTGAAATGTGTCCATGTATATCTGTATGTTATGTCGATTAATGCTGTGCATTCATTGACAAAATGTGTTCTAAGATATCAAAAGAGCCTAAGGAAGCTCATTAGGGTTTCAAACTTGGTGTAAAACGGAGAGCAATAGAAGAAAATTTGGATCTCAGAAAGCTCATACATATCTATCATACGAATCCATAGTAATTGCTTTATGCTATTTCGTCTTACGAAAGGTTTCATAAGGACGCTCTATATTCGGATTGCGGGGAGTGGGAATTTTCATTGGAGGTAACTAAAAACAGAATATAATTGCCCGTACTCTTCTGCTTTAAAACATGTCGATTGTCAGTATAAGCAGCAGGGTCGGCGCTAGGTACCAGCGAGACGGGCTGTTGCCCAGAGCAACAAGCGAGGGGGCAACAGTCAATCATCTGAGAGAGCGGGACTTTTCAAATATAAAATGGAAAATGATAAAAATGAAACAATGAAATGGAATAAAAAAAGCTCAAATAAAAGAGTGAAGGCAGATTTTTCAGGAATATATCCGTCGTGATGGTTGACAAAGGAACTGCTTTCTTTCATCTCATTATTGTAATGCACTTTATTTTTCTCACTGAAAAACAAAACAAAAAATGAATGAGATGATACACTATTGTGAAAGCAAAATCCTGCTTTCCCAGGGTACAGGAATTGTAGGACTAACACTACTATTCAGAAAAAATATATTCAAACCTGTAACAAGGGGCTGCAGCATCATCAGCTATAGAAGCCCCATTTTCTCTCATTGTTTATTCTATTTACGTTATCTTTACCAACTGATACATTAACCATGTAACAAAGAGAGTTCATTTCAATTATATTTCTCTATAATACAATGCAATTTATTATTATAAATGTTTATAATGTGTTTTGGGTTGTCTATGTGTTCAAGTTTATAGCTAGGTACATCATTGTGTTAGCAGTCTAACAGGGGGAAATGTTTATTTTACACAAAAATATCTATTTTGCCGTAATGTTCTTCCATACCTATTTCAGAAGTGAATAATAATTGCTTATATCTAATATTGTACAATGAAATATTTCAGATAAAAAAATACGTGTCAGGCGCCAGACTTATAGATCCTACCTCAAAGACCAGAAATGACAGGGAGCAAATAGGATAAAGGTATTGGCAGATACGTATTAACCCTAACTCTTCCAAATGGTGAATTCATCCTTAATTGTGTAATTTAATCTTGACAGTTCTATTTGTGACCCTAAGGTCGATTTTTACACATGTAGGTTTTTGCGTATAGCTTCAATAAGGAATTAAGATAAAAATGCTTTTAGCTGACTGAACCAGCCAGCAAATAGTAGAATTATGTTTAACAGGCCCACGTGTCATTGCCATTAGCCTGGAATCTGAAGGTCACCTGTCACTGGGAATAAAAAATGTCTCATTTATTGCCTTTTGGAACAGAGATTATTCAAAAAGCAGAAATTCAAATTTGATTTTTGTCAAACTCCAGTCAAAGAATAGCAAAGACAAGAGGAACAATCCTCACCAAACGTAGAGGAGTCAATTTTTACTACCTTGACTTGAATCACTAGCAAATTGATGGTCGTGCTTCATCTTAGAAATTCGGTCGAATTAGAGCAGTTTCATTCCAATGAAGCCTTATCAAGAGTTCAGGATAATGAAACAATATTGTGAATATAATTGAATTCAAGTTAAGAACAATTAAGCAATAAAGATATATTTACCAAACTAAGCTTAGTCCGTCATAAGGCCAAGATAATTGAGCAAAAGGTAATGATCGAACTCGTTAACAATGTCCTCTGACTTTTAGCTCCTAGAAATGAAAAGGATTTCACAGATGCAGATTAGTACATTTTCGTCATTAAGTCTTTATTATAAGAAAAAGAGAGTCATGTCCGTTTAGATAGCAAAAGCATTGAGTAGGAATGTCTAGAAAAAAAGCCAAAGAGTATTGCACAATTCTTAGCAAGATATACGCTTGTTAATCTGTGAAAACATGTCGATACAGTTAGTGAGATTTTCTGAGTTCAGTCTAGCACAGGAACACAAGAGTGTCACCTTCAGTGACAATCAAACTCAATACAATAGGTATGGTCTAAAAAAACAATTTGCAAATCATTGCTCTACAGCGAGGCGCCTGGTGTCCATGGCATTTACTAAACTTATCTTGGTGAGACACAAGATCACGAATATCGGACATTTGAAGGAAATTAAAAAAAAACTCATTGAAGTAGTGATGGTGTGTAAAACCCGCTTGTTAACCATCAATCTACAGCGAGGTAAGTGATATTTTTTATTAGTAATGATTTATTTATTCAAACAGTATTCAAATATTTATTTGAATTGGCAAAAAGTTTACACTTGTGATTGGGATTGTTTCTTAGAATCGAAAGTTTGCATGAAGAATAAAACCAATAGATTAAATTCGAAGATAGAACTAAAGCTAATCTGTATTAAAACATCAAATAAACCAAGCCTTACTTAGAGAATAACAATGAAATTTTGTAAAATATTGTAAAAAAAAGTCATGTCAAACTATGTGCTTGAAGTTGTGATATTGCCAGCGAACTTTGTATTGAAATTAGAAACCTTCAATCAAAACTGTCATTAAAACTCTCAAAACAGGTTTCTTCGGTTTTCAAGTTGGTCAGGCTTGCTGATTGGCTGTGTTGTATGTATTTATGTATCATGCGTATATGCCTTACCAATGGAGCTAAAGGGATTGGAAGGAGAGCTTTTTTGATTTTGTATCAAATTTTGTGAACAATAGAGTCAAGTATTAAGTTAACTTTTTAATCGAGTTTATTATTTTTCAAATCATGGAATTCAGTAAAGTGTAAAGTAATGTAGTCATTATCGTATTTGAAAGTGGTTTGCACTTGGAATTGTTAATAATCTTCCATACACTATTTCTGTAATATATATTTCAAGTAATAACCTTTGACGTACACACGTGCTTTGTGCTAGATTACATTGACCGTCTGTATTTATGTCTATATCTACATTTTTTATCTGAATACACGACATACGTGTACACCCCAAAGTTACGTACATAAACATATATATGTATATATATACACGTTTCCATTTGTTCTTTCCGGTCATTGTTTATTCTTTCAGTTTTGAAAGGAAAAACTCAGGTTTTGATTAATAAAAGGTAATGGCCTTACAAACTTTGAGACTAATTTATTGTGCTGTTTGACTTGATAGAGGCTAAACAATCTGGTTTAGTTTCTTGGAGAGAGATATTTCGTAATAAAAGCCATCATATAGAGGATTTACCTCGCAATATTACTGATATCAAGGAAGGCGTGTCTTGAAAAAATAATCCATAAATTTGACAAAAATTTGATAACTGGTGAGTTAATCACTTGTTATCGTTGGCGTCTCCGGCTTTCCCAAAAGACTGGTATGTAAAGTATGCAATATATCATGCTGTTTCTTATGAAATGTTGCTTTTGAATAGTGAGATGAAGGGTGATATAAACAACAGAAAACGGTAGATATTTAATCAAATTATGACATGTTTGAAGCAATAACATTTCCAATGATCTAGAGAAAATATGCTATTTCTAAAATATCCCTTAGATTTAGTGGTTATATATTCGGTGAGAGGGCAAATTATGTCTTCTATATTATTGAACCTTTCATGGATATGAAGTTCAAAATGCTTGAAAAGATTATCATTTGTAGAAGATATGTTTGGTAAATATTGAGACTTTATATACCAATTCTCTTTGTCAGCTGAAATGTATTGAATCTGCATCTGTCATGGAACATTTGATTAAGTTCACATTCGACCAATTTTCTCATCTTTTTAACCTTTCCTATTACCTTAAGATGATTTGATACGGTCGCTGCTGAAGTCACAAAGTTTCAAGAAAATGCTAGAATCGTTGTTTGTGGTTCGTTTGGGTCAGCTTTATGGCTCTTTTTGGTATCCATAGTTTCAGACCAGAACTTATTTAATCAACACAGAAAAGTTTACACAGCCTTGTTGGAGTTATGAATAGCTTGAGTAGCGTTATGCCCTGTTTGAAAACTAATTCAAATTCTTGAGTAGACTCCATTACTGGGGAGGGCTTTCACCAAAAAATACCAAATTCTAAATTTATTTATATTGAATTTGTAAAAAGAAATGCAATTACATTAATAAATCGTTCCTTCTTAGTATTATTCTCCATGATTTAAGAAAACGACATTCCATGTGTAAAATCCTGATATATTCAGCTTACCCCGCAAAATTACCGATATCAAGGAAGGTGTGTCTTAAACAAATAATCCGTACATTTGACAGTCTAACCTTTCACAGCCTGTTAGCCAATCATTTGACATATTTGGCGTTTCCTACTAGCTTAAACAAATGACTCTTCAGCTGGGTTGGTGTGTCTAGTGAGCTATGTGAAAAAGATTTTAGATAAACTAATATAACTCTTTGAAATGTTGCCATATTATGCTGATTAATGCGATAAAATCTGATTTGGCAAAGTTGCCTATCTGTTGGTGAATACTTTTCAATCTTTCGTTTGTACTCAGCGTGACATTCTTTTTTATCCTCCTTCATTCTAGTTGTGCAATTTATTTTGATCCACTATGGCATAATGATTCATTCAAGGAGCGAATTCCGTTTTATATACCATGAGCTAGACAAATTCAGAAAATACTGGACCCTGCGGCGCCTATGATAGAGAAATGAGGCAGATCCCGAGGAAGGTCTATGTCCAACGACGAACGTTAAAAAAACTGATGATGATGATGATGATGATGATGGTGATGATGATGATGATGATGATGATGTACGAAAACCACAAAAGACTTCTGACAATTTGTTAAGACGATATGCAAAACATTTTTAGTAAACCAGACTTAGTATATTCACTAGTATAACACGGATTTAGATTGACGAATAATCTAATAATTGATCTACAAGATTTCTGGACTCGTACAATAATTTGCTTTATGATCGCTCTGTACACATTCATGATTTCCATCTGACAATTTAAAAACATGAAAGATGAAAGTCATTCTTGAACATTGTGAACCGGGAGATAATTCGGTTAACAAGAAAGTAGATTTCGTTGATAACCCATATAAGATTATGATGTCTATCGGATGATGATAAAACGTAAAGTATGCAAGTAACTTAGAAAAATATACTTGTGTATACTTACTATTTCACGAACTAACAAGGAAGTTGAGTTTATTCTACAAGCATTTTTATGTTGTATTGCTTCATCCTCAGAACATTATAACCGACTAATACTTTTATTTCAAATTTACTTTTAACATTTATGTTAAACTTTAGTTCATTGGAAGTATCCCCCTTGCCTAAGATAAAAATCAATTAAAATGTTCTGCTTCAAGCAATGAAGCAAATGTAGTTTGAATTTCACATTGCTGTTCAAATATCACCAACGTCGTCTAATATCCACATGCTCATTCAATTTTCACAACCGTTGTCTGATTTTGAAATCGTCTCACTGACTCCGCTGAATATACAGAAACTAGTTTCAACTTAATGGTAACGTTGTGATTAAGATAACAAAGATAAGGAAAAGGGTTCAAAAAGATCAATGTATAATACTAAGAACACCACAAAAATTAAAACGGGAGGGAAAATGGCCGAAACGTTGTGATTAAAACAAATAGACGAGGATATTGGTCTGAAAGAATGACTATGTAATAGAAACAGCAACTCATTTCAGAAATTTTGACAGGAAGGGGATCAGACCGGACAATGACCGAGGGATTGTGATCAAGGCAACTAAGACAAGAGGATGATTCGAGAGAAGCATTCCGTAATAGAAACATCGATTTATTATAGTAATTCAGGCAGAAAGAGAGCCGAACGGGACAATGGACAGAACGTTCTGAATTAGACAGCATAGCTGAAAAAGGTCCAAAATGCGTCCTCTTGATAGTCACCAATGGAGCAGAAAATGGAACCTAACCAAAAATTTGACCTTCAAACTGAAAAGCATGCAACGTGCTCAGGGAAGAATCATACTCAACCACACATGGAGAGATCACAAGGCAGCACAGTATACTAGAGAACAAAAAGGAGTAAAAGATATCGTATAATCCATTAGAAAACTCAAGTATCAATAGGCTGATGTATGTCACAAGAATGCCAGACAACCACTCGACATCATGACTCACAACGTGGATCCCCAGAGATCATACGCGAAACAGTGGCCGGAAAATATAAGATGGCGGGACGACTAGAACAATTCAGAAAAAATTGACTCCGCGACGACCATGATACAGAGATCTGGCGAATCCTGGTGAAGGTCCATGTCGAATGACGAACGTTAAAAGGCTGATAATGATGGCAGTTACAATACCTCGTTTCAGAGATTCTGACAAGAAAAGATAGTAGACGATTGGCTCTCTTGTAGACTGCAATTTTGGTATATTTCGACTGTTATACAGACACAATACAATACAGTGTGAGATTAGATCAGACCGAAGGTTTTTGATCTAGTATTTTGACTATCACTCATTAATTGTAATACACTTTGTGAACACAGATGATATTAGTTACACACTGGTCTCGGTGAAATATTCAGCTAGCCTGATGTTGGTCAAATCTGTTTTTGAAGATTGGAAGAGTACTCGCATCTACCACAGGAGCCTGGAGACTATACTCTGGGTTTACCACGCGAAACAAGGAGAAGTGCTGTCTGAGACTTACATCAAATCTGTAATAACTGATAAACTTTGTATATTTATACTCGTTGAAAATCGAGTGGGACTATTTCGATGCTTTGATTATTAAATTTGTAGTCGCTGAAGTCACTTAAAAGGGTATCGTCTGGATTTGGTGAAATGCTGATATTTTGCAGGGGAAGTAATCTCCAACCACTTCGTACCTATGGGGCAATTCTTTAATTGGCCTTTTTAGTGGCCAAAAAGTGACTAGATTATTTATGATCTTCAAATAATTTTATTCTCGATAGAATTAGTACTCACGTGGGTTTAGAGTTAGTGTTAGGAGATAAGTTTGGAGTTTAAGTTCTGGGATGAATGATTAATCATTAATTATGTGTTGGTTTAGGATTAATGGGATCTTATTATTTTTGAAGGTTAAAGAGAAGGGTGTATAACCAATGCATCCTCCCAATAATCGCTTATGGAGCTGAAACATGGAACTTAACCAAGAGACAGACCCGTAAACTGAGAATCATGCAACGTGCACATGAAAGAATAATGCCGGGCCTCACTTGGAGAGACTACAAAACAGTACAGTACATCCGAGAAAAGACAAGAGTTAGAGACCTCATAGAATCCATAAAAAATCTCAAATGGCGGTGGGCTGGCCATGTTGCAAGAATGGCAGACAATCGATGGACATCACGACTCACAACATGGATTCCCCGAGACCACATGCGCAACCGAGGCCGGCAAAATGTTAGATGGAGAGACGAGCTAGACAAGTTCAGGAAGTACTGGCTCCGTGACGCCCATGATAGAAAAGTATGACAAATCCTGGGGAAGGTCTATGTCCAACGACGGACGCTAAAAGACTGATGATGATGATGATGATGATGATGATGATGATGATTGTGTTGGTTACTGTAACTCTGACACTAACCCCAGACACCAACCTTATCTCTAACCTCAAACACTGATCCTAAACCATGACCTTTTTAGTCAAATCTAATAAAATGCAGTTCCAAATGTTCAAAGTTTTTGCCTTTCATTTTTCCCTTAAAATTTCTCAAAGATCTAGCCATTTTTAACTATTCAAAAATAGCCAATTAAAAAATTTGCTCCGTGATAGTTTAAAAGTAACAGCAGTAAATCATCTCCTAGGTGTGCACCGTGGTGCTCCGGGGAGTCACAGTTAGCTCCAAGGGGTACCGTAGGAAATAAGAAAATTTTACTGATATCAGTAAGTTAATGATAAAGATTTTGAAAACTCTTCTAAAGTAAGTACTTTTGTAATGTTATAGTCCTTATTTGTGTACCACTGGGAAAGTATTTTTTATGAAATATTGATAAGAATTTCGAAAGTGATCCTACAATAAGTAAAAGGCGTAGACACATGAAAGTAAATGGGAAAGTCAAATGTTCTCTAACTTGGGTCGCCTTAAAGAATCCTTATACGCTAAGAGCGCCATAATTCGGGAAATGTTTGAGAACCACTTCTATATAGTATATATCTCGATTACCTCCCTTACAAAAAAATCGGCATAAAATTTTAACCCACCTATTCCAGACGATTATCCAGAAGAGACTTTCAAATTCTGTTACAGAAGAACTGGAAGCAACCGCCAACGCTTTTTGTGAAAATAGTCTGTTCCGTCTAACTTCCGTTTAAAAGTAACCACTGGAAATTTTCAACCGCTATACACTAGGACAAAATGATATTGTTCTCATAGTTGCTCATAAATTTCCCGGTTGGACACTTATCTGAGGTCTTTCAGTTGACAATGCAACGGCTGTTGAACTTTGAAAATATTGGTCGTAATACTAATGATGCTGTATCACATTTCGTATCTATATATCTATCCATCTATCAATGAATGCGCTCACATACGTACATTCACACACCTACGTATATATATATGTATACATGTAAATTCGAATTTGTGTTGTTTTCATCTTTGTCTTTGGGATCATGTAAGGTCAAGTTATTTTCTTAGTTGTGAATATTTGGAATATCAATCTGTATTTTTTCTTATCGATCTCCATTGGTATTATATCTTGTTTCCCCATCTGCTTGGCGGATATCAAAGACAAGTAATTTTTTTTCTGGGAAGATTTCCAAGATTATTGTCGATTCTACAATCAGACGTCCGTTCAATTCTCTTGTCAAACTCCTACGATTGAGTTTTGACTCCATTTTCGTGTGTAATAACAATGACGGATGACAATGACCGGACCAAAAACCAACGACGTCACGCGCAAATAAAAGTGACAGAGTGACGAACGTAAAAAGTGATGACAAATTCACTCTCACTTCTAGAGCCCAACTCAGGTTGACTTGTTTTGCTAAAGTTTGCAAATCCCATTTACAGGAACTACTAATAAAGGAGTCGAAATGGGACACATAGTTATGGGGGAAAGATTTATGTACTGCATGATTCCCATTTTGTTTGCCTTTTAGAGTTTAATGAAGCAAAGGAGTTTGTCTAAATGACATCCTTAGCAGCAAAGCAGTTTTCATCAAAAAGACAAATAAATAAAATGTGTATCATCATCATCATCATCATTATCATCATCATCAGTCTTTTAACGTCCGTCGTTGGACATAGACCTTCCCCAGGATTCGCCACACTTCTCTATCATAGGCGTCGCAGAGCTAGTCCTTTCTGAATTTATCTAGTTCGTCTCTCCATCTAATATTCTGCCGGCCTCAGTTCCGCATGTGATCTCGGGGGATCCATGTCGTGAGTCGCAATGTCCATCGGTTGTCGGCCGTTCGTGCAACATGGCCAGCTCTCTGCCATTTGAGCTTTTTAATGGATTCTATGATGTTCCTGACTCTTGTCTTTCCCCAGGTGTACGGTGCTGTCCCGTGGTCTCTTCATACGCGGCCCAGTATAATTCTTTCATATGTACGTTGCATAGTTCTCAATTTGCTGATTGCCCTTTTCGCAGAGAACCCACACGACCTCCAACTAATGATAGATGAACTAAACGAAGAGAGCAAGAAAGTCAACCTACACATGAACTTCAGCAAGACGATGATTATGCGCAATAAAGACATCGGAGATAAAAACACTAAGATCAAAATCGAGGACATAGAACTGGAGAAAGTAGATCACTTCATCTACCTAGGACAACGAATCTCCATGAGACTCTCGAAAGAAGGAGAAATCAAGCGAAAAATCACACTAAGATGGCAAGCTTTGGCAGAGCAAGCTCAACCTTTAGAAATAAGAAGATCCCATTAATCCTAAAAAGAATGAAATGTGTATACTTGTTATTAAATAAAAATAATATTTTTCACAATTCAATGTTTACAAAAAAAAAGTACCGAAAAACTGAAATGCAAGTTGACACGACATCATTCCCTCTCGCATTCATGTCTTCAATAGACATCTTAAATTCCAGGCCTAACTAATTCGATGATAAAGTGAGAGTTTGATAAGAAAAAAATTGATACGTGCTTAAAAACATGTTAGTAATTTGAATCAAAGATGAAATAACTTCAACAAATAATACTTTTCAATTAAAACTATGTAAACATAAAAAGCGTAAGAACCTGCAAATAGCTGTTACTAGTAATGTAATCTGAGTATACACACCTTGAATAAAGCAGTAGTATTTAGCAGATAATACGTGGCAAATTGAATAATTACAACTTACTTCAACCGTCCCATTTTAAATCAAAGAATCAGATTGAAAGTAATTCAATATACTATATATACAATGGTATCGACCAATTTTCCATTTTCAATCGATGTACATCGTTTTTTCAAGTAAATAATGTTAGGTAAGGTCATACCAAGTAAACAAAAACACCAAGGTTAAATAATTAGAGATGTGATATTGCATGACATTATTTACAAGAAAAAACGAACCTTTCAATATTGTTTCATTTAATATTATTACTTTGATAAAGCTGAAAACCAAAACATGTTTGCATAATTAATTTGATTTAAATCTTCCTTATTGTACATTTGATTATATACATTGATGTATATATAAATGCATGGTTAAATATTATGATGTATTATATATATATATATATATATATATATATATATATATATATATATATATATATATATATATATATATATATATATATATATATATATATATATATATATATATATATATATATATATATATATATATATATATTCATATATGCCCGGCTAGACACTATAATATATAAATATCTGGTTAAAAAAGACGAACAAGTACATCTTGTTATTCTTTTATTAAATTTCATCTGTCGTACTTAAAAGGACAAAGCTGAAAGGCAAAACATGTTTATATAATTAAATTCATTTGAATACTACTATTTCCTTGGTGTATACTTGATCATAAAAATACTACTATTTCCTTATTGTACACTTGATCTTATATATATATATATATATATATATATATATATATATATATATATATATGTGTGTGTGTGTGTGTGTGTGTATATATATGTGTGTGTGTGTGTGCATATGAATAAATATTAGAATGTTGATTTGCTACACAAACTAGCTCATGTTTCTGCCCTCTTTTGGCGTCATTTGCCTGATGAGAAACATGAGCTAGTTTGTGTAGCGAATCCAGATTCTGCTATTTATTTCCAGCTTTACTCTAGAACAACTTAACTTAATGAGTAAAATGTTGCATGTATCGAGCACTCTATGAAATAAATCCATTACATTTCAGAAGTGGCTTTATATTATTGATATATTATTATATTATGTTATGTTATACTGCTAGTCTGATTTGTACCTCATATACTATATATATATATATATATATATTGAGTAGATAAATTGATATATAGAAAAAGACAAATATCTGGTTAGATATGATGGACAAGGAACATTCTCTTTATCTTTTGTTAAATTTTGTCTGTTGAAAAACATCAGAATCCAGATGTAAGCAATGATGATAAAAATCTAAATTCTGTGTATAACGCAAAATCTCTGAACGTAGTACATCAACAGGAATCGGAAAGTAACTGACTTGACATTGTAGAATGATTTGGAGGACTGTTTGGATTGAAATTACGAAATCTCCAAACTACAATTCTTTTTCAGCTGAAATGTGATGTTCATGACTATATATATATGTATATGTATCTATAATTTTGGGCAGCAATCCTTCATCTATGCATGTCTGTTTGAATACGTCAGAGAAAAAAAAATGATGTTCTTCGTCCGTCGTGTTTAACCAGGCTTGTGATGAGGTAGACAAATTCAGATAGGTTTGGCAAATCTTCGGGAAGGTCTATGTTCGATAACGGTTGCTCAAGGGCTGATGATGATGTATAGATATAGATGTGTATGTGTGTGTGTGTTGTGAGTGAGTGTTTGTTTGTGTGTTTAGGGGGCATATCAGAAAGTCTGCAAACTAATAAAAAAAAAGCATTTATTTTATGTAACAAACATATTCACTAACATTTGTTCTTATGCTAGCTTAATTAGGCTTGCTAAATATCTATGCGTATATGTGGAAGGATCATATGTTTCTATACATGTTACACACACACACACACACACACATACACTTGCACATATTTCTGCTCCACTCACACACCCACATACATACATATATGTATATGAACTTGTTTTCATCTGTATTCATAGAAAAACATAAAAGGAAAGAGCAAAAATCTTACATCCACCTACGTACATACACTGATACTTACTCAAAAGATCACACGTATATTCATATATATAAATAAAATGCCGAACAAATATTTGCCCGGTTGTCATGGTGACTAGTAATGGCGACTAGTTGTCTTCCAGATCAGCCGATAAGTTGTGACACGTGACCACCCTCACGATTCTAGTCTCTTTTCTATTTCCTTCTAAGGCCATTGCGATACACAATTCGGTTTCTTATGAAATTCAAGTCGTCTTGTTTTTGTTTTTTTTGGTTGATTTTTTGATGGCGTATATGTGACGCTCCTGGAAAACGCCCAGATGGCTCTGTTAATTTGTGCTCGGTTCCGAAACACCTCGGCGTCAGCTACTCTATGAAGAAAATTTCTTTGGAAGATCCTCGAAGACATATGTGTTTGACAAAATGAAAGGTGAATGGTTTCCTTGTTGATGATTCAACTTTGATAGAATGGAAGCATCATTAGTGGAATTTTATCCATCACTCAAAAAAACACATATATATATATATATATATATATATATATATATATATATATATATATATATATATATATATATATATATATATATATATATATATATTGGGGTGAAAATAGTTATTTCGTCCTTTGCATTACTGGCGCCTATTTAGCTCAATGGCAAGGGCTACTCTATCGGTCCCCATTTCCTTTAATCGTTTATTCTGTTCACTTTGTCTATGCCAAGTGATACATTAACAGTGTAATGTCGGGAGATCATTTCAAATGTTTCTTTATGATATAACTCAATTTATCATCATCTGCCGGATCATACATATCCATTTCATAATTCATAATTATCGCGTTGAAAGAAACGAATAAACATAATGAGAATTTGGGGTGAAAACAGTTATTCTGGCCTTTGCATTACCGGCGGTTGTTTAGCTCAATGGTAAGAGCATATATATATATATATATATATATATATATATATATATATATATATATATAATGTGATGGATTTTTTCCAGTTCAGTTACTTGAAAATTCAACTGCTCGACTTAGTTTATACATCTCTTTAACAAAATTATTTTATAAAAAAAATAGTCTTTCTTATATTGTTTATATGTTTATGTGTGTGTGTGCATGTGAGTTTATGTATGTGTGTATAAGAGCATGTGCATGCATGTGTGTGAGTGTGGTGCTCGTGTCTGCATGTTTGAGAATAAAATCGACTTGAATTTTAGAGACAGGGTTTCATTCCTATCACACATTGAATCTTTGTTTTTATTTTCTCCACCGCAATGTTTCGGTCGCTGAACCTCCTAGCTTCCCTCGGTGACCATGTTCTATCTTATTGTCAAGTGGATAGACACGCTGATAAAAGCTCATCTTGTTTACTGCCACGAGTTCAATCCACGAGTCAGGTAGTGCTGAAGCAAGACGGCAACATATGGAAAAATTAACGATTACTGCCGATTGTGAGAGTGAAATACCAGATAATAAATAAGCGACCCTTTTTGACATTCCAGTATGATTACTTAGTGCGTCTGACACGTTGTGATGAAGACGCGGGCTACCTGGTCTGAAATAATTAAGGTAAAGCTGTATGAAAGAAAAAAAAATCCCCTAAGTGCATAACTTTTTCCGGTTTGTTGTCCCCATCTCATTTCGTCTTTTGAATACATCGTTTCAAAGTGAGTTTTGTAATGCTGGGGCGAAGGGGTCCCCATCAGAGCGTGGGGTCCTCATTCCTGTTTATTTCGTCCCGGCATATCGAACATTCCTCATTTACGACATTCACCCGAAAAAGGCTGCTGGTTACAACGGCTGAATCCTTGTGTTCAAAAGAAACACTGATATAAATACTTCAGTCCAAAGAAGGCCTGTACATGTTGCTGATACTAAAAAAATTAGTCAGAAATTATTTTTCCTATATTTTTCAAAAATTTTCCACCTACTCAAAGTGTCTTGTGGTCCTTATTTCATCCATTCGTTTTTATTCACTTTTATTGTATTTGAAAAATTTATTCGAATCCACTCCCGACTTGCTAAGCCCATCAAAGCTTTACCAGATGCCCCGTATGAATTTTGAAACATACTTTTTCACAACGCTGGATGAAGTTTGGAATCAGAGCTAACTGTCTCCTGGACTGGTCGACAACCAAGGCATTCTTTTTTACTCATAGCTTGGGGGAAATGGATTAACGTAATACCTAAGAGCATGAGTGTGAAGTTAATGCAAACTGCATCAGCTGGATTTTGAAGTTGGTTCGCTGATTTCATTACCTACAATGCTAACCGTTATGTCACCGGGCCTGTCACGAAACCAACTTATGAGTTCAATTCCTGGGCCAGTCAAGATAAATCATATACTCTAGTTCAAAGGAAAAAAGTAGGATTACAAAATTAACTTGTAAGAATTAACTGATACAGAATATCCATATGCAAAATTGTGACCGGTAAGAAATAAGAAAGTACTGGCTCCACGACGCCCTCGATCAAGAAGTCAAGCGAATTTTGAGGTAGGTCTATGTCCAACGACGAATGTTAAAAAGCTGCTGATGAGGATAATGCTGCTTATGGTGATTATGACGATGATCTACCGCTATGTATTGAATAAAAGGTTTAAATTCCCGGAAGTTTAGTGGATTCGACAAACAACTGAAAAAGGCTGGAAGGTACAACAGCCAAGGTAGAGACATTTGTCCTGATAGATTATTGGAATTGTTTCAACATTCTCTCCAAAAGTGGTCATTCGAACATCAGCCCCTAAGAAGTTGAAGACTATATTGTTTACTCAAACAATTACATAATTTTTTGTATATTGTCCAATCCAGTGAGTCATCACATACTTTGTTGGGACCAGCAAATAGCTGGTAACGAGTTCTCAACAATCAGAAGAAGAATAGAGGCTTGAAACGGGTTTCCAACCAAGGGTTACGATTTGAAACGTACCCTTTGTTTTTTGCAATTGAACATCCTACCCATCAACTCAATCAATGGGGGAGGGTGTTAAGGTAGTCCAATTAATGTACGTTAAGGGAGTTTTCTAAACGCAGAGGAAGTCGCTCATTATGAGTATTTTGGGACATGGTATTTTAGATAGCAATAATCGGCTGATTACATCAAGCAAATAATCTAAAAAAACAAACAATTTACATTCATTGTTACAAATCGACTTTTATCGTCATAAATTCATCATGTCATTGAATTATTTGTAATCAACAACTTTACTTTATAAAAAAAAAACGTATCTGAAATTCATTTTTTGATCATAATTTTTTTTTGAATCAAGTATTTGGGACCTACTCATTTTGATAACAATAAACGTTTGATAACATTATCTGCACTCATTTTAAACTATTTCCCCTGTATGATTATATAAGTGGTATATAAGTTGGGTAAACCAAATATCTTATTTATTGGATTTTATTGCGTTAAGAAATGTCGCTCTGACTTCCGGACTCAATCCAAATCACATGTATTTCACATTCTGGAAATATTTTGTACCACACCAATCACAATTAATCACGAGGCCTGACTGAATTGCAATGCTGTGCAGTTGAGATTCTTCCTGGGAAATGTAAACACCATTCAATGAACTAATTGTTGCTATGTTTCCCTAACTTCCTGAAATATACTTTAAATCGTTTCAACTCCGCTGTTGGCAATCGATAATTTATAGGATTTATATTTTCCTCTCATTCTGAAGACGTTCAGTACTTTCCAATTTTGTCAATCATTCCTCACCTCTTTATTGCCATTTTGCACTTATTCAGAAAGCACCCAGTTCTTTCCTCACTTCTCTCTTTTTGAATATCTTTCCCTCTCATTCTGGATACGTTCTACTCTTCCCCCATCTTTTGAGATACATAGAAATTATTTTTATTGTAGCTAGCGCGAACGCAGACCCCAAACTATTGTGATAAGGTTGCCAATCGGACCGGAAACTGCTTTATCTTCGAGCTAAAGTATTTTTATGGTATAGTACGAACAACACTCTGGCTGCAATGTGCTGCTTTGTTGCGTTATGGTAACTTGCAAACCCATAAAGAGAAATTAGATCATTATGATACATATAATCCTCTTTCCTGTCGATGTACATATCTGAATCATGATCCTTTCTCCTGGTTCGGGCCTTTTCACCAACAAAGAACCAATTCTCTATAATTTTATTCCCACGTTTAGAATATTCTAGTCCTAATGAAGGGTTGCTGTTGCTGTTCGCCTTCCTGTGTTATTGCTTCCGTCTGCAACCATCATCGCGTTGTCATTCCAGCAACTACCACGTGTTTTCCCACTCCTTCTGTCTATGTTGGTTGTTTAAAGTATACGTTAGCTCGCGCAAACTGAGTTCACTCTTGAGGCTTGTTGATCATCCACAGTAGTTTAGCAAGCTGAGACGGCCAAGATGACAGCCAAGCAGAAGAAGTTTTTGTCAGAGCAGCAATTCCTTTGATATTCTCAACTGATACTTTTTAGGGGCGTCGTTGCCTCTCTCTGAGAGACTCGTTCCGTTGGTTGGTTTGTCCCAATATTGTTTTTCGACTGTTTTAGATCAGATTTACTTTCGATTTGATAGAAAGGTATCCCTTGATACGATTGATGCAATGTTTCTTACATGGAAAAATCTTCTACTCAGGTCACGCAATCTAGCAATAATAGCAGTTAAACCTTGTTTTGAAATCGATTAAAATCAATTTTCTCATCTGTTTTGAGTCAGATTTACTTGAAACCTTACCGAAAGATGTTCTCCAACCAAAATTATCTTCCTTTGAGGGTCATGTGATCTGGCCATAATGACGTTCAATTTTTTTCGTGGAAGCCTCATTGAACTTTTTGATCTTGTTTACTAATCGACCAAAAATCATACTAAATCGTATCCATGAGTGTTTTGACCTTAGAATTTGGAGACAATAACAGAAACCAATTAAATTGTCGTTAAATTTCTATGCGTCAATTATGTTATACTAGGATTTACTTACACTTGAACGGGTTCACAATAGTTGTTTCTTTTGAACGTGTTTTATCAACAATAAAATCATCAATTGTTTCACAGTCGTTAAGTAAGCAGCATAGATAGTACCATCATCATCATCATTAGCATCATTCTTTCAACGTCTGTCGTTGGACATAGACCTTCCCCAGGATTTGCCACAATACTCTATCATCGGCGTTGCAGAGCCAGTATATTCTGAATTTGTCCAGTTCATCTGGCTTCACGACGTCCATGATAGAGAATCGTGGCGAATCCTGGGGAAGGTCTATGTCCAACATATCATTTCATAATTATCTTGGTCAACGAATTGGAGAAGTATATTTATTTGGCTGTATCCTTTTTTTCGTTTATTTTTTCGTCTATCTATCCACACTAATCTCTAAATGTACTTGATGAATTTTAATTGATTTTGTAGAATGTTGTACCATAGGCTACGGCAGAGGTCATTGAATTTTGGAGCAGATCCATGGCTGATTACCTCCACTTAATTGTAGTTATATATTCACAGCACACGATATCGTCAAAACTTCATATGCAATATCTCCAAGAGTTGTAAATTAATTTTGATGAAATTTTGTGGAAGATAGGCAACGAAAGAATGTGCATGTATCTATTTTTTTTTGTTTATATGTCTGTATGTTCCCTTGCTACGGGCCACACCGTTCTGTCAATAGACTTGAAAATTAGCATCAGTATCCCAGACCCCATCCAAAAATTATTTTATTGATTTTTCAAAAAAAAGAAACTTTTGTATCTTTTATTGGAGCCTCATTTTGACTAAATTACTAATAACGGCCAGAGTCCCCAGAATCTAGATGTTTCTAGATTCATTTCAGTTTATTTTAGATGTTTTTCATCGAAAAACGCCAATGATGTTATAAATAGAATTTTCACTGACCACATTCTTCAACGGAATTTTATTTCATAACTTCAAATTTTGATGCTCCGGTTGTCCAGTTTTTCACTGAGATGGCGAGTTTCATCATCATCATCATCAGTTTTTCAACGTCCGTCGTTGGACATAGACCTTCACCAGGATTCGTAACACTTCTCTATCATGGGCGTCGCAGACCCAGTATTTTCTGAATTTGTCTAGTTCGTCTCTCCATAGAGAAAGTAGATCACTACATCTACCTAGGACAACGAATCTCCTTGAGATGACGAGTTTACTTTGTGTTGAAAAACATGTATATATCTGAACATTGAACCATGTCAAAATAGATGAATTACAATAATTAGTATCTTAATCGAACTTACCGAATCTCTAAATATTCAAGTTTCTCATTAATAAAGATTACATATCAAACTAAATGATTCCATGGCCTACTATATAATCAGGGTTCAATGCTGGGCACTATATGGTATTTATCACAGGGAAATGGGCTACGAAGAGAACAAGGAAGTCGGTCTCCATATGAAATTCATCAAAATAAATGTCATATATAACAAACATGTTAAGGATAGGACACCATGATCAAAATCGAAAACGTAATATATGCAAACTACCTTGACTCAATAACACTACCTTCTTCTAACCATTAGGCCAACTCCACATCTCATGGGAAAAAAAAGTTGAGATTTTTTAGAGTCAATAATCCAAGTTGAAATTTCAAAATATCACCGACTTCTTCGGTCATCTTTGTGAAAAGGAGTCGCATCTTGGTACATGTTTACCTATACGTGGTTCTTGGGAAATGGAGAATTCTTAGTGGTGACCTGTCGTCGGAAGTTCGCTGCAAACATTCTTCTCTTAGCCAGAAGTGGAAATACTTTTGGACTAAATGGACAATTGTCCTCCCTAGACTTCTATATATCGCTATGTCGAATCTTTTTCTCTGAATTTGACCGATATTTTTTCAAATGAAACATTTTCTTTTTTCAAGAATATGTTTTGTGTCAAAATATTTAGAAGATCATAGATGAGAAATAGTAACTCGCTTTTAGGTGCGTTGAATAGTTTTAGTTGTGGTGATATATCTTGCGACAACGTATTTTCAGCCTCATATATATATATATATATATATATATATATATATATATATATATATATATACACACATACATTGTCATCCAGAGACAGCTGTTATAGACTTTATCCAGTACTGCAAGGCAGAATTGAAACCATCACACCGAACCCGGAGGCCGATATCCTACCTCTGAACTACGGAACTGGGTGGTCAGTAAGGCTGAATTTAAGCGATATATTCATTTACGCTGAAACTTCTCATCCACCAGAGTGCTCTATTCCTATGGGATATATATATATATATATATATATATATATATATATATATATATATATATATATATATATATATATATATATATATATATATATATATAAAGTTATATAACTTTATATATATATATATATATATATATAACTTTATATATATATATATATATATATATAACTTTATTTTTTTTAAAGATGAGTATATGTATATACACGCACATATGTATATATGTGTGATATCAAGAAGTGAATATATGATCCAACAGAATCATTACAAATTGCGTTTTATTATATTGAGACCTCTTATTTGAAATATTCATCCGTTATTACATGAATAATGTATCATTTGGCCTAGACAACGTACATAGAATAAGCGAATGGAGAAAATGGTGCTGCTCCAGAAATCAAATCATCTATCCATTTCTTAATAACATAATTGTTTCATTGAAAGAGACAGCTAGAGCAGATATAGACCAGGAATACACAAAATGAGAATTAGGAGTGAAAACAATTATTTGGGCCTTTGCATTACTGGCACCTGTTTGGCCCAATGGTAAGTGCATCGCTACGTTGAAGTAGCTATGGCATCAGTTACTGGTTCGAATCCTGCAGCAGCTCCATTTTCTTGAATTGTCCGAGCGATAACGGACAAATAAGAGTTTTAATATAATAAAACAAATTTCATAATCATATCCATCAATCTATCTATATCACAAATTGCGTCACATTATTTGGGAACTTCATTTGAAATGATCTCCTTTTAATACTCGGTGAATGTTTCATTTTGCCTAGACAGCGTAAATAGAATAAATCAATCAAGGAAAATGTGTATGTCGCACGAATCGAACCTGCTACCAATAGGGTAGTGACTCCAACGTAGCATTGCTCTTACCAAACGGCCGCCGGTAATGCAAAGCCCAAAATAACTGTTTCAACTTTAAAATCCAATTCATTATTTAAAAAAATTGAGCAGTACAAATGAATAAATATATAAGATATATTCCAAATATCTCACAATTTTACTCTTTCATAAAAGTGTTCATATGTACATACAGATACACACACACGCCCAGTTCCGTAGCTCAGAGGTAGAATATCAGCCTCCAGGTCTGAAGCAAAGGTTTCGATCCGGCCTCCTGATACTGGATAGGATAACGGAAAGTCTATAGCCACACTGAAGAGTTATAATACAACGAAACAGCTGTCCGTGGATGACACAATAATTAACACTCCTCTATTCAGGGTTGAGCACTCTTTAAGTGAGGTAACTCGTTCATTGTAAGCTTATGCAATGCTTTTCCATAGGAATAGAGCACTCTGGTGGACGGGGAATTTAACCTACAATAAATGCATCGCTCAAATTCAGCCTTACTGACCGTATCTCAGGGTCTGAAGCGAAGGTTTTAATGCCTTGTGGTACTGGATGGGATAATGGAAAGTCTATAGCGACACTGAAGAGTTGTAATACAACGAAACAGCTATCTGTTGATGACACAATAATCATATATATATATGTATATATATCTATATCCCCAAACATACATACATGCTCATATATGTCGGAAGAATCTCATGTTTTAGTGTGGGCAATGCAATTATTTTCAGTACCATGTAAAACGATCCAAGTATTGCGTTGGTAAGCCACTGTGAAATGATAGATAAACAAATCAGGAATCAATTATGGGACTTTGTTTTGCTTTGAAATAATTTTTGGATTTTTTTTTCCTTTTCAAATTGAATTGATCACTTCTATCTATCTATCTATCACGATATATTTACTTACATATATGGGTAGAGATATGCATATGATGTTTAATTCAAAACATGCACGTATCTCCATCCCTCTCCCATATATATATATATATATATATATTTATATATATACACATACATACGCGCACATGTGCATATATATATATATATATATATATATAGTTTGACTCTTTCACTTGTTGCTGTTTTGAAAAAACCTTGAATAGTCCGTTTGACGTAATAAGGGTGTTGATTTTGCAGATTGGCTGTGAATTTATATGTTTTCATCAGAATCTGTTTCATATTATGGTCGGAAAGCTGGAGAATTAATCATCTCTTCTCGTACAAAATGTTTACCATAACCGCATGTACCACTGACTAGATTATATGCATGCACACATAAATCATACACATATACATATATCAAACATACATATATAAGCACACACACATGCACACAGACACATAAACACACACACACACACACACACACATATATATATATATATATATATATATATATATATATATATAACTGTGTGTGTATGAGAAAGAGAGAGAGAGAGGAAGAATGTATGTTTGTTAGAGTGTGACGATACATCCATGTATGCATATACGATAGTGTATCCACACACACACACACACACACACACACACACATATATATATATATATATATATATATATATATATATATATATATAGAGAGAGAGAGAGAGAGAGAGAGAGAAACAGGAATGATCAATAAGTCCGTAGTACGAAACGGAGAAGGTTATTATGTTGAAAATAAAATATATGTTGCGTAAAAAAACATTTTGTCCTTTATTAGGCTGTGGGCTTATTGATGTACCTATAATTATATACATACATTCATATATATATATATATATATATATATATATATATATATATATGCGTGTGTGTCTGGTGCCGTTTTGTATTTGTGTTTGTACGATATCCCGTTAATATTTTGATAATTCATATTTACATAACCATATTCTGTGTGCGTAAAAGCATAGAGATTTACGCATTCGTTTGCAATTCTGTATTTTATGGATACGTGCGTACATGCGCGCGTGTGTGTCATTTTTCCATATTAACATTGAAAACAACTCGTAGGAAATATAAATATTTATTCAAATATACAAATGAAAGTATCCATTATGCAACTCCTTGAGCCTGTCCACTGCGAGTGCAGACAACCTGCGCCTACACTTCCTTCATATCTTTGTGGGCGGACTTGTTGATTTTATCTTTCCGGTCTACAGGAACGCTTCACAGGATTCGCTGTTGCCAGCAACAGTGAACATCGTTCTAATTTTCCATAGGCCTTTTTTTTTATTCCCTTCTTTTATTTTTATTCAACTGTAGTGATACATTCTTCAGTTACAAGAATCACTATAAGAATCACAATAAAAAAAATGTCCAGTTCAGCGAACCTTCGTCTTTTAAAATTCAACGTTGTTTTCATATATTTTTACTACATTTTTAGCATCTGAGGTAAAGCAATATCTATCAATACAAAAGTAGAGAATGATATATTTTTGAGTAAGAGTTTGGGTTAATAAACTGTGAAAAATCAACATAATCAAAACAATATTGTAGTGCTTTTTAAGGTTATTATTTTGTCAGTTTTAAGTTATTATACGTGTATTTTTATAGAACAAATTTTTCCTCAGGACGCCATCTTCGTAAAATGGCCTGAATTGATCCAAAGTTTCAATTGATCATACGTTTCATACTTTGTGGCCTTAGGTGTAACCAAGAACCAGGTTAAATTCATACAGTGTACAAATTTTAGAGATTTGGTCTTCATGTTAGAACAATTTCAAGTTCAATAAACTCGATCTTACGTAATATAGCTATACTCAACACCTATTCAACGTATAATTCTATCTTGATGTTTTCGAGTCATTTGACAGACGTTAAAACTTGGAAATCGACAGTCGACAGTATCTTCACGTATCGAAATAAAATCTAATAGAAACTTCTATATTCTTTTGGTTAGAGTCCAACAATGAACTTGTTGTTCAATAGAATAGCATTTTTAATTCAACAGTTCACTTATTTTCATGTTTAGTAAGATATCAGTCAAATTTAAGCGCCTCACGTCTATTTTGAAGTATCAGACACGGATATCTTGGGGTATTCTTCGTTGGGAGTCTGAATTCCGTGGAAGGCGCATCTTTTGAAAAAAAGGAGCCAGGCGCTTTTTGTAGCGTCCGATCTGAAAATATATTGTGAAATTTGCAGTACTCAAATATTTGCCATCAAGAGGCCATTGTAGAAGCATTGAACAAAATACACAGATTTCTCGATGAACCATCTCTCTGGTAGGCGATGAAATTTTCCAAGAAGCAAAATTCTCTGTTGATTCAGAACAAGCAGTCATTGTTGCTGTACAGTACCATAAGAAGCATGTAAAGCCGCAGGCTTGAGATAATTTATTTACATACATTTTATTTTTACATATTTTACATAGATCAAATATAAAAATAGGTTAGTCACTCAATAGAAATCGCCACGTGACTAACTTCTTTTCGCTGCATGCCGTGTGGGTGTGATCAATAAAAAAATTGAAAAAAAAAACAAGGTGATCAAGGAACAAGTTACTTCTCTCGCCTTTCGTTGTGCGGTGATCACTGAAAGGTCTGAATTTTAAACAAACAAGCGTGAATACTGCTGGACACAAACTAAGGGAACAATTTAGCATAAATTTGCATTGCAAATTGAATCCAGCTGATTTAGGGGGGTAGATTTGAAGAAAAGGACATTTTCTCTAAACATAAGGATAACGTTTGAATTTTCAGCCCCGTATCTCCATTAATGCAGCCTGTACACGCAATGCATACATACATAGTCAGAAAACAGACTGCAGACCCACTTATAAACTGAAGAAACCTATGTTGATGTTGACTATGCTGATGCTGACAGTCGTGGTCAACATACTTACTATGATATACAGCAATGTTGGGGGAGGGATCTATGTTAAATCTGTCTTTTTGAGTGCGTGCCTTGAAAATATCAATATTAAAAAAACACGACCTTTACCGGTGTTCAAACTCCTAGCAATGTCGCTGATAGGAAATACTCAATTACTCTAACCAGCATGCAAGCTACAAGTGTGTGTACGTGTGTGTGTATGTGTGTGTAACTGGGAAGATCAAAATATAAGCTAAGCCAATAATAGAAAATCTTAAATATACACACACGTACGCATGCGTGCACACACACGCACACACACACACATCTAAAACAAGTTTGGGTATTTCTTCGTCAAACGTCGCTTTTTCAGCTATGAAACAGTTGGAAGTATCTGTAAAAGTAATTGGGTATAGGTACGTTGATATTTTTTTTATTTCTCCATCTACTCCTTCTCTTTTCTCAATGACAAAATTTACCCTAAACCAGTCTATAGAGAAATAAATTTGATGGAGGAGTGAAGCGTAGAGGCACATGACTATGTGTGTTACTGCTAAATCAGGCTATTTTTATGATAAAATTTTTTTTTTTTCGGACAATGAATAAAGAGTGCAGAAAAAATGATTCAGGTTTCTGCGTAAATAATATTTTCTCGATTTGTTGTGTTGAGTAAGAAGAAATAAAAATATATTTCAATGTACAGGTTAATTCGTTTATAATTAGAGTTATGTTTCCCCAGGCAATGCCATGTATCCCTATTAGTACATATATATATATATATATATATATATATATATATATATATATATATATATATATATATATATATCAGTGCATAGCGGAGCAATGTATCTTTTAAAGGAAACCAGGCAGTCGGAGAGATACAAGATTCATGAATCCAAAATAACCCTTACCGCGTCGACAATTTTCAACCTTTATTTTCGAAATGTCACACGTTTGTGGCATCTTACAGAATCTAGAGCGATGCTGATTTTAGACAGAATTGGTGTTTACATACCGACAACATGATTGGCATTTGAGAAAAAAATGTATTTTTCTCCGAAGTTGATCCTAGTCTCATAATAATCTTTTTTCAAAGAGTGTTTCCAGTCAATTAATATTTTGATACCTTAGTATATGGGTGTTTGTACACACACACACACACACACACACATATATATATATATATATATATATATATATATATATCCATATATATATATATATATATCCATATATATATATATATATATACACACACACACACACACACACATATATATATATATATATATATATATATATATATATATATAAATTGAAAACAGCTTGAAGCAGATTAGGCCTTTCTTTATCTAGCAAGTTACCGAACGATTCCCGTGTCTTGCAAGATAGAACTTTCAATCAATATTTTTCTTTCTTTGAAGAAGTCATTTTGCGCTTCATATTTTCTGTAACTCTGTCCAGTATCACTCAAGCACACACACACACACACACACACACACACAAGCAAACACACTCAAAAGGAAACACACATACAAAAGCAAACACACACACATATGTAGCAAGATAGCATGAAACAGAGTGGTTTTCTCTTGGAAAATGGTCATAAAATCTGTTGTTAATCCCTCTGCTGTATTCTCCCATCCTTCGTTCTCGTTTTAATTAAAGGACTATGTGAATAAACTATTTTTGGAGTTGATAAATTTGCTTAGTACGAATAAAAAACACAGGCTGCTACGTTTGAAGGATTGTCTCTTATTTGGTTATTCTAGTTTTTTCAATGAAATCTTTGTTTTCATCGTTGCTAACATTGGTTTTGATCCACAGAAAATTCAAAATGCATGGAAACCGCCCCGATTCGTTTCTTTGCTTTATCCAGTGAGAATAAGATTTTCTATCTATTATGGACTAATATAATCGCTATTTATGATCTTTATCTATCATTTCCGACAAACTAGTCTTATGTCTGTCACGTAAATATCATGGTCACGCATTTGTTCACACACGTAGACAATTAGACCGTTTCCATAATAATGTGTTGGTGAATATCGATAAAATTTGTCATAAGGCTGAAGACCAATTCGGAACAAGATGAACTTTTTACTATATCTTTATCTTCTTCGTTTTTAGGTTTTCAACAAAACATTCCGAGCAAAACCTGGTTTGCCTCTATAAGAATGAGAATAGGGATAAGGATAAGATAGAATAAAACAATATGAATGAAGATCAGATGAGATTAAGAATAAGATGAGAATAAGAACGAGAATTAAAAAAAAGAATAAGAATGAAACAAAGACGATACAAGAATAAGATAAGAACAAGATAAAAATCGGTATGAGATAAAAATAAAGATAAGATCAAATTGAGATTAATAAGATCCCGATGAAATTGTTTGTGTCATATTTTACAAATCTCTGTCGACTGATCCTAAGATGATGACTGAGAATAAAGAAGAGGATTAAGTATTTAAATGATGAAATGAGACAGAGAGAAGAACTCTAGTTCCCAAACGCAGCCATGATTCTATATTTTAAAATGGTGCAGTAATACGATATGTATTTATGAAATAAAATAAGTGAAAATAAAATTTGGTGCATTCCAAAACTTAATCATCCGCTTGGATAAATATCTCATTGTCACTTGATTTTTTTTCTTCTCTAAACCTCAGCTAATTATCCAGATAAGTATTTATTGCACAAGGCCCTGAATTGAAAAGGAGACCGCTTTACTCTCGACAACAAATTATCGTACGTCGGGGCACTAAATATGTAATTTTGGTGAGGTTGGCTACTGAGCGAGCGCAGGGTACGAGGACGGGGCCATCTTTTCTGTCCAACGTTGACCAGAAATAGCTTCGAGCCTTGCTGCTTCAATCTCCTTGCTTCGTGGACCACCTCGGGTGTGATCCTGGTAGTAGCCGGGTCTACAAATAAAACAGCCGATTGCCTTCCTCTGATCCCATGTCGATAGTTATGAACGGCTTGGCCATAAAGATCCCGTCGCATTCGTCGGACAACGTCGGCGACGCCCGGCAGTCGACGGGAAGGCATCTGTCGCATATTACCAATGGAACGGGTTCTGTTCGTCAGAGACGTAACAGGGATGTTATATTTTTCGGGACAGTAGGGATAGGATACAACGCCGAAATTTTGATATCCGGTGTAAGGAAGCAAAGCGTTGATGAACTGTGCGATCTTGTGGGCACGGTAAGCTCCCATTGATAGAAGATCGTAACCGAATGTTATTGTACCTACAATGAAAAGATGGAGAAAATTACAATTCGATTCATGATTTCAATTAAGAAATTCAATTGATTCTCGTCTTCAATCGATCAATTGACCAAAGAATCAGTACCTTCATTAATCTGTATATCCGTCTATCTACGGACCTATGTCAGAATCTATCAATAAGAACAACAGTTATTAGATTTATATACGTATTGTGTGTGAATCTCCACACATATAAAAGCAATGTTTATCCCTCTCTCTCCTTATATATATATATATATATATATATATATATATATATATATATATATATATATATATATATATATATATATATACATATATATATATATATCTTGATTAGAGAAGCATATTCATTCAACAATTCTACTTATTGTTCAAATTCACTCTAAGAAAAGTCTTACAATAATCTAATGTGTTTTTTCGACCTATATGTAGTGAAATCAATTTGCACAGAAATACCAAGTCCGTACCTTATCAAAACGCTCAGTGATCAAAATCGCACTATCAATGTATTTGTCTGCGTGTACAAGTATATATATATATATATATATATATATATATATATATATATATATATATATATATATATATATATATATATATATATATTTAACACTTTTCAATGATCATATAGATACTAGACGGATCTTGGGTAATCAGATCCTAGACTGCCAGGAGAGCTACACTTTGATTCTGGGTGGAGCACACGGATACTCTGATTCTAGTAAAAAATGCTGAGCTATGCGTGAATATTCCCGTCATTATTTATGCATACTATGCTAGTATGATATAAACAGTAGGGTATTGAATGGCGAAATAGTACGGCCTCAATTACGACTCTGTAATGAGTTTGATTCTTCTTGGAGGCCCAAATTTGTGGCTTTGTTCCGGATAAGTATACACCTTGAACATACTTTTGACGCATCGTTGTGGCGTAATGGTAAGCAGCTTAATTTCGCATATTATCATTAGTGAGTAGTGATTTTGATCCTCACTGGATGCCTTATACGTGGCCTTGTACTAAAACTAAGTGGTGTTTAGTAAATAGCTACGTGGTCTGTCTGGAGACTATCAAGACACTTTTAATATCTCGAGAACCGGTTGCGCAGCTTTGTCGTAATTTGGTGACCAATCAAAGGGAACCTTACTGCATATGTGCACCCGCTGTTGGAATGGGATTTCAAACCATGAACGAAATTAATGAGAATGTGACATAGCAACTGAGAGCGATCCTAAAAGAGAACTCTGCAGACTGTTTTGAAAATTGGAAGGGGTTCTGGGATGATTGTATCCCATGCAGTGGAACTAAGTTTTGCATTCCTTATAGAAAAAAATGAGAGGAAAATTAATAATCAGTACAAATCAATCATAGCATATCTGAATCCACGTTATATAGGGTGGTTTTCCATTCTGTTGGATTGTTTGCAGAAATTGGTCAATGCAATATAATACATAGGATCCGTCCGCAAAGTATCCAGCCAGTCAGTATTGTATATGGAAGTCTTTGTGTAATCAACAGAAGTCTCTATATGTACACTTGCTCTCCGATTCACAACTGGCTTCCATTCCGACTAGCAGCTCGTATCTCAAAATGGTCGTTTTTATATTCTATTATCATTTATTATCAATCTTTTATTTGAGGTACAATTATTTGTTTCCTTATTCATTTTAAGAGATTACAGGGAAATATAAGAGTAAATGTGACAATTTTTACACCTACATATATAACTACACTCTTATGAAATATCATATAATCTTATACGTTGCACTCTCATAAAATAGCATATAATCGTATATGTACTCTCTTATTAAATATTATGTGATCTTATTTGTGCATTCTTATAAAATGTATGATTTTATACGTAAACTCTTATAAAATATCATATAATCTTATGTTCACTCATATGAAATATCATATGATATTATACACACATACAACAAAGAGTAATATTTATGGTATCTAAGTAGTACGTATGTTTTTTAATGTCACGTGTAATTTTATACACTCTTGCGCTTACACTAAGAAAACATCATTTGCTAATATTGTTTTAAATTTAGAAACAACTTATTTCAAGCTGTTTTATATCTACGTATTTCTGTGATATGTACGGCTGATCATAAGTCAGATGGTTGTAAGTTGGGAAGGAGGTGTATTTTCTATGCTTAGTTTAGTAGGGAAACCAATGTGGATTTTATCCACATACTGCTTCGCTCTAGAATATAGTCTATTCAACTTAAATATGTGATGAGTATCCTGATGCATGAAATTGAAAATCTTTCAAATTTACTTCCATAATGCAGTAACAGCTTATCTTTCTTTCTATTGTAGAGGAGGGAAAATGTAATGAGATTGCCCTCTGTCCTTTCCGACTCAGTGTCTTTTGCATGTTCTTTACCTAATGCGTTTATGATAAATACCAAAGTTTGAAAAACACAAAGCGTTTGAGAATAAATTACCAACGATTAGAATACTTACTTCCAGCGTCTCTCTGTATTACATCTGATTGGTCAACGACTGTAAAGTACAAGAAAAAGAAAAAAAAAGTCATTTTACGAATTTGCTGACAAATTGGTTTCAGAATTAGCTATTAGCAAAGAATTACCGAATCGGGTGAGGGGCTGGCACCTCTACCCCGTGAAACCTATTAGCTACTGAAACCACAAAGTAGCCCTATCTTCATCATTGAGTCTACAGGAATAAACAAAAATAACATCAATTGCAAAGACGCTCCTAGTGTGAGTCACTTTCATAATCATTGTGTAAAAACACCTTGAGTACTTGTCTAGTCTACTTTGTTTGCTCTCTCTCTATACTTCTCTCCCTCTCTTCCCCTCTCTCTCTATATATATGTCTTTATGTACACACATACGCACACACACACACACACATATATATGTATATATATATATATATATTTATATATATATATATATAGAGAGAGAGAGAGAGAGAAAGATATCATATATATATATATATATATATATATATATATATATATATACATATATATATATCCACATATTTGTGTTTGTAGTAAGTTGTCAATTGATCCTCACTTCATTCCGTGAGATGTACAGAGAGCCATAGAAAGAGCAATGCTAGGAATAACTGAAAGATAGGAAAATATCAACCTGGAACAGGGAATAGGGGTCTAAAATGAAAGATATTATATACATAATCAAGCCACAAAAATAATGATGGACTTGACATTTAGCAAGAAGAACTGACAATGAATGGAGCTAAAGGTTAACTGATTGATACCCATGATGCAAATAACGCAATGGGAAAAGACCATACACGAAATGGGAGGATAAGATGGATGGTTTGCTAGTAAGACCTGGCACAGATCTTCGTGATCAAGGAAGCAGATTTAAAAACATTTTTGTCCAGCGAGGGTCATCTATCATCATTAGCAACAGCAGTATCAGCCATCATAAGACAACTGCTGGACAAAATCCTTACATATATATATATATATATATATATATATATATATATATATATATATATATATATATATATATATATATATACATATAATGTGTACTTTAGAGAGTGAGACGGACTCGGGAGTGAAGTTTTTGGTGGTAAGGTTTATTAATCCTTATATGTCAATAGTCCATACATGTTTCGGGATTTCTCCCATCATCAGTGGTGTGCGTTGTGTGAGTGGGAATTAAAATGTACCATGTGGAACTAGAGTCCACTGCCAGGGGCTATGCATTGTGGGTAAGTTTTGTTGTCAGGGCTACTAGAGGCCTCACGCTGAATGTAAGAATGACCAGCAGGTATTGGGATCTTGGTAAAGCAGCAGCAGTTGGTCTTGGGGAGGGCAGAGTGTGTCAAGGTAGGGGGTAGTGTTGTGGAGGTGGATTTTTTGGTATGTTTGGGATAGTGTAGAAGGAGGGGTGGTGGGGTCAAGGAGCTACATAGGTATCAACCTTAAAAGTTACTGAAAATGTTACTGAAAATGTTTTGGCTATGATTTGGACAGGGGTTGTAACAGGCTAAGGTGAAGTTTTTCCTATGGGTCTAGGTGACTTTGAAGCTTCCATTATTGAATATGTCTAAGATGTGGGTGTGAGGATATTAATGATAGGAGTTGTGTGCATTAGTGTTCTGTGTGGTGAGGGTTGTTCAGTTTAGTATTTAATCCATTAGGATATAGGGTTTTAAGTTTGTTGATCCACATATCTTCGTGTTTTTCTAGAACTTTAGTTATGTCAATTGGAGTAGTTTTTTCTATTTTTTCTATGATGGTGAAGCTAGCGTCAGTGGCAAAATTGTGGTCAGGTGTGCGAAAGTGTAGTTCTACAGGAAGTGGGCTACGATTATTTTTTGACTTAATCCTATGTCTATAATTGTTGAGTCTATATATATATATCAAAGCACAAATCAATAATTCAATATCCTATGTGTAATAGGTTTATTCCATGAAGTGATCGATATATTCAACATAAAACATCAAGTAGAGTTAGAGTAGAGTTAAAAATATGATAAAATACAGGATTTGCAGGACAAACACGATTATGTTTCTGCCCTGTCTAAGCTTCGTCAGGCGAATGATATATATATATATATATATATATATATATATATATATATATGTGTGTGTGTGTGTGTGTGTGTATGTGTATAGGTGTATGCATGTATGAATGTTTATATGTATGCATGATAGTAAATGGGGCGTAAGCTTGAGTGTAATCAGGAGCTACTTCGATGAATTTCAAAAGATGAAGGTGTCATGAAATTATGATTCAACGAAAAAATCAGGAGAAAGACTGTTTTTATTGACCGTATTTAAAAAAAAAAATTAGTGGCATATGAAGCAGTAGTAATATAATCAAAAGTCGGTGGGTAGAAATTGTTGCCAGCCTCGTGACTGTAATAGTTATGTAATTTTTACTGCTGTCAGAGGTTGGTTTTTCTGGACCAGTTAAAAACCACAAGATTTCAAATGAGTCCATAGGACAGCATTGATAATCACTGATAAAGGCAGCTCAGATCCCACGGTTCTAATATTTCTCATCTATTGCTTAGTTGAATTTGTATAGCTGCCCATACTACGTGTAAATCGTGTGTTGTTCATCTCGTACACTGGACGTTGGAAGAGAAAAGTTGTAATATGTGTTTTTCCTTTATTTGATTGAGCCAAAGATACCGACCATATGTTCAAAAGAATGAATGAATGAATAAAACTAAATCTCAAGGCGTAAATAATTCGAAGCTCAAGGAAGTTGAATAAATAAATTGCATCACACGGCAATCACAGTTTATCCGAAATACCAGCCAGTTTTTAAACAATATGGCGGCACTTCCGTTTTTTTACAGGTCAACAAAGGAAGTGAAATCGACTACATCGGAAGAGGGCGTTCTCATAATCTGCTATTGCGTTGAGTTAATGATTTCCTTTCCGTTTCTAAGGCTAAAGTGTACGATGTTACAAGATTATGGTTAACAGACGACATTTCTACCTTTTGGATAGTATCTAGCAACTCTCTCAATCTCTTTCTTTCTCTCTCTCTCTCTCACTCTCTCAATATATATATATATATATATATATATATATATATATATATATATATATATATATATATATATATGTATATAAATATATATAATAGTCAATTACAACCTTTTACTTTCACATGTTCTTTATGAACATATGCTGGTGTCGGTGTTCATGTGACAACTTCCGAATCAAATTGCTAAGTACAGAGTCAATCTCAAATGAGGAAGCCTCGTTATTTGTTCGACCTCTCAAAATGATCGACGACTCAGTGTCAAAAGAATGCAGAGAACGATTCGAACGATTTTTTTTTAATATTCTCGTCGACTCTTGACATGCATGAGCGTCCATAACATTCACCGTCTTCGACATCGTCTCACCCCATTTGAACACACGTGCAAATGGCGTGCACTCCTCATCCAAAACTTCTGTTCGCCTACGAGAAGATCCGGTTGCTCTTTTATTGAATTTCACAGAAATGAAATTGAAGAGTTGCGTGATTTTTGAACTGGCCATTTTTCAAGACATGTCAGAAATCTTGTCTACTTCAAGCGGTGCTTAGACACGAACAGGAGACATAACCGAATCGACACTTCCAGGGTTGATTAGGCTTCCTCATTGGTCAATGTATATGACATATTTGTGCATGCGGGAGATGATTCGACTTACATGAGCTTAGTAGTTTTATTTTATAGCCACACCCTGTATTACGTTAGTGCATAACCCCCTGCCCCGCAAAAAAAACAAGCCCTGTGTTATTAGTCTACACTGGGCGTTATTTCTCATTTCAGATTTGTTTTCTTGCAATTCCACGCCTATGTTGTCAATTTAATTATATTTTCAAAGTTCAGAGGTGTATTTTATGATCATTTTATAGGCCTTTGGGTTGTAATATAAACTGCCCTCAGTATTTGCTTTTCTCTCTTCTGATTTTTTTAAAAGATTTCTCATGAGTACCTTCGTGTGTTTTGGGAAATGATAAGCAACGCAATAAGGCCTGGTGTAATATATAACCTTGAATGCTATCTTCATACGAATTTGAACGAGCTGTACTTTGAGCCAGTGATCAGCTATGCACCTCAAAGTTATATCTGTGTCCAGTATTATTATACGTGAATACAAGCAGAAGAGCGTGCAATTGACGCACACAGAGAACTTGTCAAATCCATTATGATCCATGGTTACTGACTAAGAATCTGAAATAAGTAAATTTGTAGTTGTTGGAGATCTGTCTTCCGAGGATCAACCCTCCATTGCAGCAGAAGGATGTTGGATCAGGACTAATGCCTGGTACCTGCAGCAATATGCTGAGGAAACGGGGCGATTTCTGGTACGCGTTGAGTCCCACTTTAAGAAAAGGGTTTGTGCTATGTAAAATCAAAGTGGGATGATGTTAAAATATCTGTGTATATAAAAGAGAGACAGACAGAATAACAAACGGAGATAGACGGTGATAGAAGTGAATAAGAAACAGCAATTGAGAAGGAGAGATACATATATATATATATATATATATATATATATATATATATATATATATATATATATATATATATATATATATATATATATATACTTACCTGGCTTTGGTATGTATCTGTTTCTGTACGACCATTGTCTTGCTCTTTCTGTTGTTGGTGGTGACGGTGGTCTTCTTGGTAACCACCATCTCGTTGATATAGTAGGTATGGTTCGAGCAGGGGTGTTAGTAGTAGTAGTGGTTGTGGGAAGAGTAGTAGTCGTAGTCGTTGTCGGCACAGGTGTAGTAGTAGTAGTCGTAGCAGTAGTAGAAGTAGAAGGAGTAGTAGTGGCAGAAGTAGTAGTAGTAGTAGTAGTAGTAGCAGCAGTTGTTGTTGTCGATGGTGTTGCTGTCGTGGTTGTTGTAGGTTTTGGGGTCGTGGTCGTGGTCGTGGTCGTAGGTCGTGTCAACTCTGTTGTTGCCTGTGTTGCTGCCGTGGTGGTTTGGATTGTGCTGGTGGCAGGTCTAAGAGTTGTGATATCTGATAAGAGAAAACAGAGCAGGAAGAATTGCATTTAATTAGGTCGCATTAAATTAGCATTCCACGACTAATTAAAAAAGAGGCAGTCAGAGAAGCATGTGATTACTGGTGACTCATGTTGGAAGGGTTTTTTTTTTAATTCGTTCAAGTTAATTTCGTAATATCCTGTTAACAGAGATCAAGATACGGATCTTGAAACTCTCCATTTTTCTTGTTTGTCCGAACGATCATCATCATCAGTCTTTTAACGTCCGTCGTTGGACATAGACCTTCCCCTTTGCCACATTTCTCTATCATGGGTGCTGCGGAGCCAGTACTTCCTGAACTTGTCTAGCTCGTCTCTCCATCTAATATTCTGTCGGTCTTGGTTACGCGTGTGATCTCGGGGGAGTGTCCTAACGATAAGCAATATTAACCCCTGTGAAAGTTGTTCTAATATGCACTGTCTCTGTCATCTCCATAAATTTCTTCAAGTTAGTGACGAAGCGATCTCATCAACACATGGGGACACGATATTATTAAACTACTCTCTTTCTCCCAAATACACACACACACACACACACACGTACACACACACACACACACACACATATATATATATATATATATATATATATATATATATATATATATATATATATATGTATATATATATGTATATAAATATCTGTGTGTGTATGTGTGTGTGTGTGTAAAAGATGAGAGGTAAGGAGAAGCCACACTAGTTGGGATCCTATATTTATTAACTTCGATATTAAGTAAAAAGGTTTTGTGATCGTAGTTGTATTTCTCAGTTCACAGAAAATATTTCCCTTGAAGGTTTTCTGTGTGCAGAGAAATAAAGTTATGAACACAAAACCCTTATACTAAGTATCCAAGCCATGAAATATGAAATAATCTCCAATCAGTGTAGCTTTTCCTTATTACTTACTGACTTACATTTACTGAACCCTTCTTGTGGAATACTAGTTTACACGCACGCACACACGCGCGCACACACACACACACACATGCACACTCATAGGACTTCACTAGATCCATTATCCTTATGTTTGAAGGAAGTTGATGGATTTTTTTCTCTAAAATAAAAAGTTTTGTGGAGAATACACTCCATCAACTTCCTTCAAACAAAGTGGATAACGGATCTAGTGAGATTCTGCCAAAAATAGGGGCGTGACCAATCAATCAGAATATGACAGGGATATCTATTTCCGATCGATTGGCCACGCTCACTCAACTTTTTTGTCGGATGTCAAGATACATTTTGCCCGTATTTAAAGATAATAAGTTTCATCCTTTACACGCTTGTAATTCATTGCCCTCACTGCCACGAGTTATCTTTATTGCCAATCCCACTTCTCTTTCGATAGGGAGGGGCAGCCTAAAAGGACCCTTGGCCATGAATGACAAAGGAGGTCAAGAGGCATTGACTTAAAGACCGAAGAAAAGGGGAATTCCATTACGAGCATCAAGATATTAGTACTCGTAATGGAATTTCCCTGTAAACATTTATTTGAATTTCTTCAATGGCAAATACAACACACGGTCTGGTTCAATGTGGGGCCCGAACATGCGAACGTGTTGGTAAAGGTAATTCCCATCGAATTTTCTAAGGTGGCAAGTAGCATCCCGACTGTATCCCGTTAGTGCAATGTGAAATCGGGTGTTGCTTGGTAGATAGATCCCCAGGAGCCAGGAACATTCCATTTTTGCCATGTCCTACCCGAAGACCGAATGGTATTTACTTGCCACTTGATTGGGGCAAGTATGACATATGATCTCGTTAATGAGAGTATGTAAACTCATAGGTTTGGGTGAAGGGAAAAAAAAACGCCATTCCCACAGTGTATGACTGAACCATGCCCGTTAGTACAATGGGGGATACTGTTTGAAAGACAAAGACAGATATGACACAAGGTCGGTTTGATGAGAAGCTCTATAAACTTTTTTACGTGGGTGTGTTCAGGAAATAATGCCTCACTCACTTTAGACGTATGTGTCATGACGTACCCACTGACCGTAGCCTGTTAGTTTAAGTGGGAGATCTTCTCTGATCCTCAGAGACAAGACACACTTATTTTTGACTTGTCTCGGTTGGACATGAGACACGACTGATCCCAGCCGGAAGACCAAGAATCGAAATGGGAAATGCGTTAATCTTGCGAGTAACTTATTGTGGAATCAATATTCCAAAAATGTACCATAAGTAGTTGAGTCTTAATGGTTAAAAATCAAAATAGAAGCTGAAACGACTACTTTCATACAAAGAGAATGCTTCATCAATGTTATTTTATAATATGCATAAAGCTGATCGGGGACGAGTTGCTTTGGTTGATCATATTCAAAGAACTGATTCATAACTGACAATGGAAATAGTAATCCCATTATATTATTATTATTATTATTATTATTATTATTATTATTATTATTTGGAATCTCACACCAGTTGCCTGGCGGTAACTGCTGGAGTTTGAGTGACAGCAAGTCTCCGCAAGTCTCCAGCCCTCCTCCCCTAGTAATCTTAGGTCGCAGTAATTCTGCGATTAACAGTTTCACACCGGTTGCCCAGTGGTTATCGCTGAAGGCTGAGTGACAATAAGTCTCCTCAGGTCTTCAGCTAACGTCTCCTCTCTTTCGCATATCATGACAGAGCTACAATTCGTTGCAGTACTTATATCTCTAGCACCTTCCTCAGTATCCGTGCAGTTCCCAGTAGTGCTGTGGTCTGTACAGTCTCTATCCTCCTCCTAATCCCGATCTCCTCCAGTCTCTCCCTCAGCGTTTTGGGGACAGTTCCTAGTGCGCCCACTATGACCGGTACTACCCTGGTTTTCATGTTCCACATTTTTCTTAACTCCCTTGCTAGGTCCTGGTATTTTCCCCTTTTTTCACCCTCCTTCTTTTTCACTCTATGGTCTGCAGGTACAGCAACGTCTACTATTTGGCAGGCCTTCCTTTTTTTGTCTACTATTACTAAGTTCGGCCTTCTTGCCTGGATGAGGTGGTCAGTTTGGATGTCAAAGTCCCACAGTAGTTTGTGGTTGTCATTCTCCAAGACTGCCTCTGGCTTGTGCTGATACCACTTTTCCACATGGTTGAATCCCATTTGTTTGCTTAGTTTTATTATCATTATTATTATAGCAAGATGAATGTTATGTTTTATGTGCTGGATTACCAATGCACTTAGTCAATCGTTCTCCTCCCAATAAGCTGATTATCTTCATTGAACATTGACTTTCATAACAGACAATGAGCACCGCTGAGCTAGAAGGTAGTGCAATGAACTCAAAGCTTCCCTGAGATTTTTCAAACGGAAGTAGCTAGTGCTGTCACTATCTGAATTCATTGATTCCATTGCGTGAGTCACAAGAAATTGTAACAGTCAACGAGTCTGAAATGCAAGATAGAAGAAAATAACTTACCTTTACAAGTTTTGATATTAAAATTTCTGACGATACCCTTGAGGGCAGAGTAACTTGACACCTGGTGGAGGTTGTTGATTTCGTCGCTTGCAATCGCCTTCAACTCGTTCAGGGAGTAATGATATCCGACGCCAATCGCATAGACGTGAATACCGAGTTTATGCAACTTACGAGCCTCTTTTCTGGTTGCTTTCGGATCACGTGACAAACCGTCGGTAATAACGATCGCCACGAACGGCGCCGTGGAGTTTTTAAGGTGAGGTTTCAGCTCCAGTCGAAGTAGATGTAGAGCTGCTGCCGTGTTTGTCATCCCGGTGCGGTACGGAATGTTGTCAATGGCCTTTTTCAAAGCGGTTCGGTTTTTGTAGCGATCCAAAGAGAATTCAAGATGAGCCTGGTCGCTGAAAGTGATGGCCCCTACGCGGACTTGAGACTTTGCCGGTCCAATATCAAACGTGTCAACCAGGTTCTCAACGAACTCCAATTGACGTCTATAGTCAACTACCCAAATGCTACTGGACGAATCCATTAGGAACATTATATTGGCTGCTTTCCCAGAACAATCTAAAAATAAAAATATATTGATTTATTAAGCATACGATAGTATTTTCAATGAGACTGCTTGTACAACCATCAGAACCAAGATCTGTGTGCTTTTCGTCACGGATCATGGTTTTGAGTTCACTGTGATACAGTAAACAAACTCTACGATTCATTATATAATGCTATCTCGAGGATTCGATTATGTTATTCAATTATTGACCGAAACGATTATTTACCGTCTATGATTTTCAGAATGACTTATTATCAGATTTGAACTCATCACTTCAGTGGTTTCGAGTCTGTTGGTATGTTAAGTTTAATTATTTTCTGATCGCTAACTTTTTCTGTAAAAACGGGACCGTCTCTTTACTCGAAGATTGGTCAGCTAAAGAAGACTGTTAAATGGGTCGACCGAGACGTTGACGTAACAATTAAATCAGCACAAATGATAAATTCAATAGGCCGAACAATACATTGATAGAATTTTAATATATACTAGCTTGATCCGTGAAATCTGAACGAGTGTTTATCAGTAAAACTATGCACTATATCATATCAGTGTTTTTCTCACGCCAATTGCCTGTATTTCTTTTTATTTTCGTAATTATCAGTTCGAATCTTCGTTGCCAGTCGATGGTTTTTATCCAAAGGTTATTCGAATACGGATTAGTTTCATGTGCAAAAAGGAATAATTACTTCACGAATATCTGAATTTTTGAGATGAGGTATTATTATCATTTCTATTATTATTCGGATTATCCTCATCTTGGTTGTTTTTCATTCAACTTTTCAGCCGTTGTACTCTACGGCCTTCATCAGGTATCATCTGGTTGGTGTGGGGAAGTAACGAACCGAACCTTTTATTTAACCGACGGGGGTATATTGACCGCACTCCCCTCTTAGCATTAGTAGTATTATTTTTGTCTCAAAATTACTGCAAGTAATCTGATGGTTCTAGGTTCAATCCTAGTGTGAGACAATAATAATACTACTAATGCTAAGTGGGGAGTGCGGTCAATATACCCCCGTCAGTTAAATAAAGGGTTCGGTTTGTTACTTCCCTACACCTACCAGATGATACCTGATGAAGGCTGTAGAATACAACGGCCTAAACGTTGTATGAAAAACAACCAAGATGAGGATAGTTCGAATAATGATAGAAATTAATACTTCACAAATATTATCGACTGAATCCTCCCTTTGATCATTCTTTCGTTATAATTCACCATTAAGAATTTTAATTTATTGCAATTTTTACGCCTTGCTATCCCCTGCCTTTGAGCCTTTCGCTCATTGCCTCTTAATGTCAAACCAACATACCAATTTGTCAATATCTTTCTTTTGTGTCAACATTCTCCCCCTCTTTCTCTACGTATATATCTGGTTTTCCATCTTCTCTAGCTATCTTCCTCTTACATTTTCTCCCTCAAGCCTTCTTTTTCTTCCTCCACTTCCTCCGCTTCTCCCGATTCCTTTCCGCTCAATTTTACGTGGGTTTCTCGGTCAGAAAGCGTAACTGAACCAAGCTTAGAAGGATCAGCGATTGGGCAGTTACTGAACACTGACCTTAGGTAGGAAAGTTTTAACGTTACTCATACGAAAAAAAAAAGCAGAATAATATTATAATTTTTGACGTCAATGATAACAAAATAAGCTTAAATAATTATTTTGATATGATTTTTCGACATTCCAATTTTAGATTTGATTACATTTATTTTCTGGACATTTCTTTCACTCAAAACCGAGAGAGATAGAAAGAGAGTATCTTATAATTTTCTGTAAGAATAAATCTCTTAGAATAAGAATGATACGTTGTGGTTAAGTATTTGGCTTAAAATATGACGCTTATTGAATTATGATTATATTTGCAATTCTCACTTTTTCCCTTTTTTTTCAACATTAATAACGTAAGTCTTGGAGTGTGCAAATTAAGGCTGGTAAGTTTAACTTATTCTGTTCACCCGGTGATTGGTGACATTAAATCTTGTTACCTTCTATGACTTCGTCCTAAATCTTGCCCGAACAAAGTTAATGCCACAAGTATTTATTTCTTACACTCCTCTGGCATACCACTTCAACTCGTTAAGTGTTTCCGATAACAATTCGTTTCGCACTTGGGTTAAATCCAATCTGGTCTTTCAAAACGAGGGAAAATCAATAGGTACGTACAATCATAAGTTTGCAGTCTAAAGATGAAGGAAATATCTATTTTACGCAACACATACTTATTTTATATATCCTCCCTTGTCAATGCACTCAACCCAGGAGTGAATATTAATCACATATATCAAACATTATACAGTGGGAATTTCACATCAGAATCCACATAATGGCTACATGGTCCTAATGGCTTAACGGTCCTAACACAAAAATAAATAAATTCGGCCACTCAACAAATACAAATTCGTCAACATAATCTTCTTTTGTGTCAATGCACTCAATCCAGTGGTGAATATTAATCACGGATATAGGACAATGTAGAATAGAAATTTCAGATCAAAATCTAGCTGATAAGTACGTGTAAAGCTATAGATTAATCGGTCTACCTTCGTTACTATCTGATGAATAGTATAAAAACAATTTTCAGGAGATTAGCAAGCTCGGCTGCTGCAGGGTAAAATTTTTAGGGGGAGGCAATAATTCACTGGTTGCATCCTTTTTTTTTTTTTGTTTTTGCTGTTATGTTAGAAAATCATTGTCAGCTCCAGCCTCTTTTGGGGTCTAAAGTTTGACATCATCAAATCGTTCTTATGGTTTATAACAATTGGGATTTATGAGCATACAGTATGCGTGACTACTGAGCTTTGTGCATTTATCTACCATACAGTTCTTTGTAGGCACTTAAAACATCCTGCAAATTCGTCGTAAACCTATGTGCCCTTTCAGAATTGAAATCATACTTTTTTCTGTAATCATTGCAGTACTGTTAATCGCACAATAGTGCCACAGGAGATCATTGTTTGAGTCTTGGAACGTGGATATCAAGTCACCTGTTTAGAGTAGAGCTTAACAAGGGTAATGCAAAGTACTAGTGATTGATGTTCAAGCCGAAATAGAAGCCAAGATCTTGAATGCTGATTGTCAAGGCAAGCAGGCTCTATCTATTCAGAAAATATGTGTAACACAACCATCCTGTCCACTATTATCACAATCCCACTTGACCTTATTGCTATAATGTTCTAAGCTTAGAAGATATCAAGGGAATGAGAAGATACTTAAATATCAGGAACTTGCCCGAGAACAGCACAAATGATCGGACATAAAACTGAAGGTAGTATTCAAACCTAGCGGACTTGGATCGGTCCCAAGATCCCTGTAAAGTAATTGTAAGAAAGGGAGACCCTGGGGATTAATTGACACGATTCAGAACACATTACTATGGGAGTCGGTGGGAATAGCGGTATGAAAAAGACAATTATAATAATCTCATAAGCCAGCTGATTTGATAAAATGCATCTGAAAGTAACTGTGCTGGGAGCTAAAAGCGATTGGCGGAAATATGTCTGAAAAGTGATAACACTCTGTTACTGAATTTCTAAAAAATACCAAAAAAAAACCATGGCGTTTTCCGTTTGCTTTTCATTCAAAAGCAATGATAATTATGGTTCGTTAATGAAAAATAGATATGTTTGATTGTTAAGGTTGCCTAACAGGCTCAGAAACAACTAAAAAGAGAATTAGGCCTTAGACAAACAACTGCATGCAACTTGAAAGCAGCTGGCTCTTATTATCGAGTCTCATCAAGGTGAATCACTGAGTATTCAACATGTTCGTCACTTCTCATGTGAATTATTTCTAACGACAGGGGAGATAATAAATGCAAAACCAAACCAAAATATCTGCAGATATTGTGATTCAGTCCCTTGGGAAACTTATCATGTTTTCAATGCTTATACTAACAGCATATTGAAAAAAAAAAAAAACAGATTTTATCGTAAAATGAGCTGTGCAGTGAGGAAGAAGGGTTCCCAAAACTTCTATGACACTTTTTACGTAGTTAGTTAATAATATGCCTCATTTTTTAAACTCACAGAATAAGTATTTTGTCTCAAACGTTCGGTGAACGTAGAATTGGCGGTCTAATTCCACGAACTTTTGGATCGTAAGGAAGACTAGTGACTGTTGCAACAAAGGACTGTTGCAACAAGTTTTATTCCTCCGATCAGGCACATGCTACAGTGATGACTCTTATGCTTCATGTGCACAGTTAAACCCTTCCTCCATCAGGAGGATATAAGCCACATTCAATATCTGCTGCATTAAAAAATATGGATATGAAAGTAATTTTAATGAGCCGTATTGTCCTGGCCGTTTGCAAGAAGTAAACAAAACTTTCTAAGTTTGAATCATTGTTTTGTTGACTTCTAAGTAACATGGTTAACATGTGTAAAAATCGGTGGGTCTATCTAGCACACGGTGTTCTGTCATGGCTGATTAGGTTTGGGACGGTTGTAACAAGTTTTTTAAAAAATTCAAAAGAAGTACATTTGCTCTGTCATTTAGGGATATCTGGTTTTTTGAAAATCAGTTTTTAGACATTTATTCAAAAGCTTATTACCTGTGTCATTTTTTAATGTCTGTACGTCTTTCAGGAAACTCGAGGTTCCTGTTCACATTCACTGGAGTGTGACAAAAATGGGGTTTTAAAACAGTTGCAGTTATACGCAATAAATACATTTTTGATAAAGGTTCGTTGCATTGCAAATTGTTCCATTCTTTTTGTCTAACATTGAACGAGAGATCGAATGGTATCCATAACATCTTCATACTGACTCAAAGTAGGCCTATGGTCTATGCTTAAACAATAAAAAACCCTCAGTAACTGTTTTGTGATAAATAAACGATACGTTATTATTATGCATAAATAAATAGTACTATATTATTATAAACTATTTTTTTCAGGATACTATGCTCATTGAGACAAAAAGCAAAAGTTAACTGGAGAAATTTAATGTATTTTCAACAGGTAGTAACCATCCCTGATGAATGTTGCAACTGACCCCAGGGTTGGGGTCAGTTGTAACGTCTGACTTCTTCCATTCAAATAAATATTGTGAACGATATATCTTATGTAGTAGTCTTCTAATGGTATGGGTAATTAGCAAACAGATGTTATTTTAATTTGTACAAATTTGGTAGGTCTAGTCTAAATAGTGTCTGTGTAACTGAGAGAAATGTAAAAAACATAACAACCGTCCCAAGTTCCTCCTACTTTGTATATTTGTCAGTTGGTGGCCTATTCTGATGTCGTATTTAGTTTCTCTCAGTAGCCATTGCTAGAGTGTTAAGTTATCGTTCGCTGCTTCTCTAACGCGGTCCGCTATTCAACAAAGCTTGCTTTATGGTCATTATTTATATGTTTGCTTATTTGAACCGTAACATTACAGGTAGGAATAGGTCTCCTATACGTTCAAAATTTCATCCATGCTAATTATATACATTGTGACGTAGTAAGTTCTAGATGTAAGGGAAATGAAAGATTAATTGCAGCTGTAATGTGGCGCCAACTGCATTTGAACTAACCACATATAGATGAGATTTCGGCTTTAATTATCACTGCCAACTCTCTTTACAGCAACTCTATCTCATCCTCACTTCGCTTTAGACATTTTCTGTACCTAATTCTAAATATTTCGGGTTGCAAAGGAACATTTCAATGAATAATTTTCGAATATTGCCTTTTAGTAACGGAATAGGGTTATCATATTAATAAGATCGGTCGGGACTGTTACGCTTTCTTGACGTAGGAATTTCTATGGTACTTAGTTCTTTTTTTGGTTTGGCTTATATATATTTCTTTAAATCCGGTTTCTTTGCTCTACATCTTTTTCTAGCTTTTTTTTCTTTGTTTCCACGTGTTACATTGACATGGTTTTGCTATCGCCCCCTCAACTACGCATTTGACGTATGTCTTTGCATGACGTTTTGACGTATGCCCTCGGGCGAGGTATTTGTCTTATGCCTTCAGTTGACGTATGCCCTCGGCACGTGATTAGATGGTTAGATCTGAGAACTTGTCTGAACTCAACAACCCGCTGTTTCTCTCTACAGGAGTCTTTTCACAGTGTTTTGTAAGAGGATCATTATTACGCTCCCATGATGTATGAATTGAAAGGAGTGAGTGCATCTGTTCGTCGATTGAAAACTATTGTACTGACGAAAAAGGTTACAGGTTGCCTGTTCTTGATCATTTTGATCAAGTAATGAGTGTAACTATCAAATATCGATAGTTTTACGCTAGATCAGACAGTAATTCGTGTATATCATCATCATCATCATCATCATCAGTCGTTTAACGTCGGTCGTTAGACATAGACCTTACCCAGGATTTGCGATAATTCCCTATCATGGGCATCGCAGAGCCAGTATTTCCTGAATCTGCCTAGTTCATCTCTCCATCTTGTGTTCTATCGGCCTCGGTTTCTTATGTGATCTCTGGGGATCCATGTTGTGAGACGTGATGTCCAACGGTTGGACATTCTTGCAACATGGCCTGCCCATTGCCATTTGAGTTCTTTAATAGTTTCTATGATGTAACGAACACATGTTTCCTTCCTTATATACTGTGCTGTCTTGTGATCTCTCCATGTAAGGTGAAGGATTAGCAATTTGTCGCCCGTTACGCTTACGCCTTCAGTGACGTAACTCAATAGGGATATTTTTTTATGTTACGCTAAACTTGATAAATTGTATCTTTACTTAATCTTACATTCAGATTAATTCAATAATGAGGAAATATCGAACATAAACGGGTAAATGTTGCGCAACTTACTGGTTTGATACTTTATAGATACATTGCAAACGCAAAATTACTTGATTTTCAATTCCACCATTTTAAATAGCTAGAGTGAACTACTGACAAAATAATTTCTAATTTAAATCATCAATGCGTGTGCGCCATTGGATGAATATCATTTCCGTTTAAAACGATTTTTAGTTTAATCATGTTATGAGGGAAATAATTAAAGTAATACTTACGATAGACCAACTCATTATGAACAGCTGACTGGAAAGAGAACAAAAAAAGATTTGAATTGATATTTGATGCCTTAAATACGAGACATTCTTTTTCGATTCAATCAGAAGATTAAGTGCTGCAAAAATCCATCAAACTTCAGAGCAAAAAATGTTACTCACAGATTAAAAAAAGCGTGATGGAATATACTTGCCTACCATAAAAACAACAACAAAACAAAGCAATACTTGTCCCCTTGAGATATTGTATTCAATGAATTAGATCTACTAAACGTGTTCAAATCTCGAGGGGGAAACAGAAGACGGAGAGAGAATTGAAAAACAAGATAGAAAGCGGTGGCCTATTTGATTTGTGAAATACTTGAATACTACCACAAGCGCTAGTAGCAAGTGTTCTAACTTAGTTGAAAGTCAGGATTTATGAATTTATTCGACAGGTGCACAATTGAAGGTGTTGTATAGTGCTATCTTTTTATGCCCCCTCAGTTTTTAGCCTTAGTAAATATCTAAAAAGAAAAAAAAAATAGAAACCGGTGACCTGCTTAGTGAGTGACATTTTTGAGTATTTATTAGTTGCTGTTGGAGTCCAGGATGGATTAAAGAAATGAAAAAAAAAATAAAAATAAAAAATAAATAAAAAAAGATAAAAATAAAAAAATAAAAAAAATATATTATTATTATTATTATTATTATTATTATTATTATTATTATTATTATTATTGTAATAATAATAATAATAATAATAATAATGATGATGATGATGATGATGATAATAATGATGATGATGATGATAATAATGATGATGATGATGATAATAATGATGATGATGATGATGATAATAATAATAATGATAATAATAATAATTGAATAATTGAATAATTGAATTGCACGGATACTAAGGAAAGTGCTAGAAATATAAAGACTGCAACACTAATTGTTAACAGTGACCTAACAAAAGATGGGAAATGAAAGCGGGAATGTGAACCATAGCACTGGCATGATAGGCGAAGGAGAGAAGAGATGTTGGCTGAAGATCTGAGGAGACATTGTCACTCAGCCTTCAGCGATAACCACTGGGCAACCGGCGTGAAACTGTAAATCGCAGAATTACGGTGACCTATGAGTACTAGGAGAGGAGGGCAGGAGACTTGAGGAGACTTGCTGTCACTCAAACTCCAGCGGTTACCACCAGGCAACTGGTGTGAGATTTCAAATAATAATAATAATGATGATGATGATGATGATGATGATGATGATGATGATGATGATGATGACGACGACCCATATAGAAATGTCAAAAAGTAACTTTACAATAGTAAATAGTACATAGTAAAGCCAACATGTCGTAGAAAATCGATGAGAAGAAAGTAGCTGAATAACTAAAGATTGAGTTTGTTTAACCATCGACTCTTCCATGACCGAGGTCGGTCAGGCTATCTCCATGTTGGATGAGCTCAACAGGTTTGGCAGACAGGTTCAAATCCTGTTTGAAAATACTTCTATTTATGATTTTGTGCTGTTTGCACAATACGTCGAAGAGGTTATCGATTCAGAGTATTGTGATAAGGATGTAACAATAATGAGATGAAACAAATTTAGTAGTAAAACAATAGCGTTAATGAAAAATGTATCGACCTAGGGTGTTGTGATACAAAGCAACAATAATAAGATGAAGGAAAAATAGTGGAAAATAATCGTGATGGTGAAAAGTGTATCCTGCAGAAGTTTGTGATGAGAGCAACAATCAATTCAAGGAAACTAGTAATAAAAGAATTCTGATAATGAAGAGCATATTGACTTGAGCGTGTTTTGATAAAGAGCAATGGTAATAAGATGGAGTAAATTTAGTAATGAATCAATAACAGTTACAGAGAGTTTTATAAAAAAAATGGTTTTAAACATTTCCCTTTTTTGTCTTCTGTGTTTCATTGAAAATTTGCAAATATTCATAACTCTTTTCTAACAATGCAATGAATAATTTGAACCAATTTAACTGAACGAAGAGATACTGGAATATAGGAAATGTTTTCCATGAATACGAAATGTTTTTTTCCTCTGTGAATGGTGAAAATGTGCACTCCATAGAGAATGCAAGTGTAAATAATTTGTGACTGTTAAGAAAAATGAAAACTGTCAGACCTCTTTTCATTAGTGGCTAGTGTGGGTACATATAAGTTAATGCAGATTAGTCTTTGTGTGTGGTTGGCAGATGTAGAGTGAAAGAGAGTGAGACAGATGATGGAGTTAACGAAGCTGATTGTAGATCTGTTTGTCAGATGTTGAGTTGGAACATTCGTTTGGAAGTTTGACCCGAATTGAGTCATTAAGTCAACTCTCTTTACTCTGCTAAGAGTGACTACTGTTCAGTGCATTTTCGCTCCCAGAACGGCTAAAAGATGAAAATAATCAACGCCCATAGGTATAATTAATTCTCCTTTTTTTTTTCAAATAAAAAGGGAAAAAATTAGCATCGGTAAGACGCCTGGAATTGTAATTTACTTTCAGTCAGTGAAAATGCGGGTAGCTTTGGTTATCATCCAAGTTCATATTTGGAAGATCATTTCTGACCAGATGCAATGGCTTTGGTATTTCTCAGTGTAGTCTGGGTCAGTTTGATTAGAATTATCTCTGTGACATATTCCAGTATTCTTATGTCTTTGTAACGATAGGTGTGAGGACTAGGTAGGAATTTTTGAGGAATTTCTTGCCCTGCACGTTTGTACGTGAGGTTCCGTGCATTAAACTGGACTTGTGTCAAATCTTGGTCTCGTGGTGGTTTGGGTGAATAGGAGCTTTCTCTCTCTCTCTCTTTTTCCTTTTTTTATTCTATTTATCTAAATCAACCATCGTTTCAGTGATGTATGTGACCACGAGGTGATTTGGATATCATCATGTGTATTAATACTTTCTTAGTAAAGGGGTCATTACACAGAGGCGACTCAGTCCCCTCTGCATCTAAGGTCGTTTTAACAATGGTACAATTTGGCTGCAGGTATTGCCTAAAGGTAGGTGGAGTTTACAATCAGTCTGCTTTGGGGGCTCCACACTTTATTTGTTTTTCGGTCAGAGTAACCCTCTCTCACACTGCCTTATCTGTCCAGTTATTTGCCAATGGATCCAATGGAATCAGTGCCCAGTGAGCATATGCAGCCTCTACTAAGAAGATAATATCCCTAGTTCTAAGTTGAAATAAGACAGTCTCTCATTAAATCTTAGAATAATAATGTTATCTATATGTATTCATTCATCCGGTTTTTATATCAAAGTGTTTCACGAGGCTATTAAGTACGTTTTAATGTTTGATTGTTCAAATGAATTAATGAAAAATTGAGGTATTGCGTGCCTCTGAGACATGCATTTCCTATCATTTCCCATCAGCGGGTGGTTGTGCTTATGCTTAGACAAAAAAGTGAGGATTTCAAGTGTTGATTTCCAAGACGGTCGACCTCGTCTAGAAAAGTGACCCAACATAATATTTTTACTCTTCTATTCTGTACTTTTGCTTTATGCCAGACTAAGGCAGATTATTCTTTCAATCACAGCAACTGGGGACATCGATCTACGGCAGTGAGTAAACAGCGTAGATAGAGAGTAAAGGATAAGCTCTCTGTGAGATTCGTCCCTCTCAAGTTGAAAGTGAAGAGCAGTCAAAAATTAGTAATAATCGTTTACTGTACTTCGTTTAATGAAAATTCTACTCTAATAATAATGAAAATTCTACTCTAATAATGATTTTCTTGGCTTACTGACTGTGTTATTGGATTTTTCTTCGAGAAAGTAACAATTCGATTCTGTACGCTATCCTGGCTTAGAAAATACCCCCAACACACCATGTGAAACCATGGAATCTCCTAGATGAACGAAATCAGTATTAATTTTTCTAAGAAAACATTAGATAGAAATCTGAAGTTTTCTACGATTTTTCTCTTGCATTAACAAATGAATAATGTGGAGAAAAATTGATCAAAGTGTGGTGTGTTTATCAGTAATCAGTAAGCTAATCTTGCAGGACGTTGTCAGTGGATTAGATCCTCCTCAGATCTCCCTGTATTAATGGTTTAATACCAATTCTTGCTATACACTAGACAGTGAAATTTGTTTTGCTTCTCCGTCCATAACAATGAGCTCTACGTTTCAAAAGTCACAATATGCTGATAAAAATATTCCCAGCCAACTATTTAAAACCATAGATCCTTCCACTGGAAAAGAATTCCAGTTTTTCTACCTAAAAGGATCGTCTCATTGAAATTCAAATACATTGGTAGATTTTTCCCTGGTTCTTAAAATAAGATGAATCAAGACAGTCTTAGTAAATATCAGCGCAGATATCTTACACAATAGTTGAAGGTACCTGTTGCGGTGGATAAGATTTAGCATCTGTAGTCGACGTCTGGGCCTTGATAAGTCAGGAAATAGAATTCTGATTTCTAAGTCCAGAAGAGATTCCCTTCTGTGCTTGAAAGATAAGTGCATCACAATCTTTCTTACTCCTCTTTATTTGGCTAATCTCAGTAAATATCAGTATTTGGGGGTTCACGTTAGTAAAGACATTTTGATGACATACAATTGCATGTACAACTTGGAGATGCAGAATGACCAATCTATCTAAGCGAGATCGCCAAATTATAGAGTCTAAAGAAAATAGGCTTGCTAGATCATAGACGTGCGCCTGCCAATGGACCATGCGGTGAAGATAAGAGAAAATCAAGTTTAGAACGGTACCAATAATAGTTGACACACTCGGAATAGTGCCAAAAACATTAGAATCAGGATAAGGTGATTTCAAAGGTTTAGGCTGTCTAGACCAAAATGGTGGTGTGGTTCACGGGGATGCTGACTTGCTGTCACTCAATTTCCCACGGTAACCACCAGACATCCGGCATGAACACGTATATGCATGAAATATTTTAATAATTAGCCAGATGATGTATATGACAGAGTCAGCGAACTGTGGGGTGCAACTGGAAGAAAGCCAAAAAAAAAAAAAGAATTAAAAAATACCAGAAGTTTGTTCGGGAGTGAAAAAAAGAAAAGGTGTGGAACATTGAGGCTTGTGACTCTAAGAGGAGCCACACTTGAAACAGTGCCCAAAACACCAGAGGCAAGTTTAGGTGAGTTGGGTGTTTCAGGAAAGACTGAGACCGTCCGAATCACATCATTGCTAGGATCTGCAATGATATCTAGAGTGGTGCTGGAGATTTGAGGACATATTAGGAGACGATATCACTCATCTGAATCGAATAGGCAAATATATGAACGATAAATAATATACTGGAAGAGCATACTGAGAAGAATGTTTGAGATTCAAAGAGGCACTCGATCCCCAATCGAAGCAACCAGAATCTTCTGGTTTGATGATGATGAACCAAAAAGCACTCAGAGAGAACACATAGCTACCTCATGCTGTGCATTGATTAAAACGTTAGAAATTTCAATTACTTTTTCCCTAGCTCATGGCCCAGCCTTTCACAAAATTCCATCAAAATTCATTGAGAACTTCTGGAGACAGTTTGTGATTAGGCCAGACCGGAAACAAAAATATAATATAAAAAGAAAAATGGAAAAATATCTCTAAATCAAAATGAAATTCTTACGTCCAGGATTTAATCACTTCTTCTTTATCCCATTGCACACCAATCAACAAAATGTAATTGAGAACATTTTGAGGACAGACAGGATGACATGGGTTTATATATATCAATATATATATGTATGTCTCCAACTTCATGAGCAGAGATGAAAAAAAATTTAGTAAAATATGAACTATACAAATCACAGCACTTGTAAAGTATATAAAATGTAGAGAATTTTGCTGGAGTGTCTAAGAGACAATCCTGTTGTATGAATTCAAGTTTACTGATTAGAAAAACAGAAGTGTCCTTTCGCCCGACCCTCTTTACCGGAAGATGAATTCTGAGCATGTGCAAAGCTGTGTGTAATGATTTGCAGATGGCAATTTGCTTTATTAATTTGTAACAGACAAACGAAGTCGGCAAAATAAAGACCTAGAAATTTTAAGACCATGTGGAAAAACTGCAAACTCGGGTGGGGCTACTCGGCAGAACATTTCTCTCTCCCTCAATTCCCCGTGCATTTGATGCAGAAAATGTTATACATAAAACTCATTAGAAGCCACATTTTGACTTGCCCAAAACTAAAAACTTTTCTAAAGATTGTTTTCTTATTAACGTACGATTAATTGTCCGTACCGATGTGGATTTTTTTCAACTTCATCTGGTGGCGCCACTATTCTGTCAGTAGTAACGGGACAGGCGCCCCCTCATAGCCAAGAGGTGAAAGCCTTTCTGAGTAATTCTAAAATGCATGATAGTTTTCCTGAATTTTGTCATAGTTTAATAATTCAATTAAAATAGAAACAGTAGTATTTTGAGGGAAAAAAAAGAAAATATTGTCTATAGCATATGGTTCCAATTTCTGCATGAGGCTTCCAAAATCGTCAGGGGTGACACTGCAGCTCAAACTGTTTCTCAAATGATAGTTCCACTGGTTGGAATAGTGAATTGAAGACATCGAAATACGTGGTTTACTTTTTTGCATTTGATAATTTCATTTTGCTTGTTATAAGTCATCCGTGATAATGAAGACTGAGACTCTGGATCAGAAGCAATTTTGAAGTATTTATTAGTTTGGTATAGATATCTGTTTCTTTAGGAAAAAAACAGAACCCAAGTCAGACTGACAAATAACCTTCTATTTTTGCCTACCTTGTGGTTGAAATAGCTGCGTATTTGCCATCTCACTAACCATCGCTAAACAGCAGGAGCCAACCACACGGGTACAAGTGAATCTCCTAACTCAATGGGAAAAAAAGAACACAGAAAAGATGTATGAATAATTCAAATGATATTCCTATTCAATATAGATGGGTATCACTAATGCAATCGGTAAGTAATGAATTCCAATTGATATGCTTATGTGTTTTCAGTCCCTACATCAGCTTCATTCGCGTCTAAAGTTAGATCTTGATCCCAAATTACCATACTGGGATACAAACTCATATCACAGGCTGTAACAACATTCAAACTGAACTGAGTCAGTTTAACACTTCTGTAGTAAAAAAAGAAATTTCTCAATTTGATGAGAGAAAACATTATTTCTGCCTTAGATTAATGAGAATAATTGATGATTGGGCTTTTTGTAATTTGGTCATAACTGTCACAAAAAAAGGAAGGAAAGAAAGATTTTCATTGATTCTTGTCCAGCTTGATATTAGGCTCAACTTTTTGGACCATCACAGATATAAAGAAAATTGATTTTTCGGCAGAATGTAAAGGTATTCTTGGTGTATATTTCAAAAGCATAGGTTTTACGAATACTAAGTTGACTTTTTGAAAGGATAAGAGTCATCACTCAAGATACACCAAAGAAATATGTTAATTTTACGTCTGCATTTTCAGTGAGGTTCGAGTGTACATGTACGATGGTAATTGAGCAGTTTCTTGATGGATATAAATTTCTCTCGAAGAGATCATTTTCGTGTAAAATACATGCATTTATAAGGCACACAAACACGAGTACACATATTAGGTAGATGCAGAAGTTTTCACCACTTTTCAACAAAATCTTTTATTCATATAAATTTGTGGTATCATTACTCGGTTATCAAAGTATTTTCTCGACTTTCTATGACCTTACGTCACCTTTCAGTTGAATTTTTTATTCCATAATAAAATGATAATTCTGATTTTGTTCCAATGACTTCTTTGATGACTCTTTGGAGTTTCAGATAAAGAGGTATCGTATTGAGTGAAACAATAGACGGTCTGAGAGTGGCTGGTCTGGAGAATTGGTTGCATCTGGGAAAATCGAATCCAAGCCCCTTGATCGTTCACTGGGTATTATTTGTGAATTGAGGACGGGTACTGTTACGCAGCAAAATCAGTAATCGACTTTGTTGTTCAGAAAAAAGATCTTTTCTGTTTCAAGTCGACTGATTCGCCTCTAATTGTTCTACAAGTTCATGTGTTGTTTTTTATCGCATATTCTTTCAAAGGTGCCTTTAATTCACCAGTGTTCAAGTTCTGAAGTATTCCAAGGCGCTCTTTGTGCTTGAGTTCAAAAACTCCATTTTAAAATTTCACAAACCATTTCTGACGTTTGTTTACATCAACTGAATCATTATTTTAAGCTTCAGTGATCCACTGCCAAGCCGTTAGGTCAGATGTTTTTCTTTGAGAAGAAGTTAATGTTAAAAACTTTGTTGCTATTTAATTTACATATTGCTCAAGTCAGTGTCAAATACATTATGATCACTCGATCAATCATGAATAATAACACGCTTGTGGCTAAGTATGTTTGTACGACTGGGCGTATACACCCACAATCACGGATATAGAAGTTCAGACACGCGTACATAATATTCCTCTATGCTAGGAAACATTTACATTGAGACTTGAGTGCAAAGTGGCGTAAGAGTTGGCGACTCGGAAAACGGAATCGCTTTCAAACTCATTCCATCGGGAAATACATTTTTTCTGTACTTTGTCCAAACTACCGTCATCATAACCGTCATCTCTTTATTCGCACGAAGCGGAAACTGGCCTGTAGACATGCGCGTATCTCCTGCTCTTCTTTGACTCACAAACTGTAATCGTTTTGATACTCATCACTCACAATTAACGAATAAATAATCATTTTTATGATCGATTTTGACTTGTTCTCACCTTCATGTGTATTACAATATTTCATCCAATAATAAAAATTAAATTATGATATGTTTTCATTGCGTTTTCAAACCAGTTATATCAAGTGGCTTACGCTGTAGATCAACTTGACTCCCCATTATGGAGAATTTTGATAATGATGGAGTCTGTATAGTTTGTAGTGCTATTTTGTACTCATTGAGTTTTCACATAGTTAGTAACTGATAACTTTCACTGGAGATTAAATAACAGTCAGTTTCCTCAGTATTCCAACACTCATGCCAGTATTCTAGTTAATTTTAACAAAGCTATCGTCAGGATGGCTTTAATTCTTTATCAGGTTTCCTCTTCTTCTCTCTGCTAGACACCCCAGCCCAAGCGCGCCAAAAATGATTGCTGCATGTGCCATCTATGGGGTGAACAATTTTATCAGCTTTCTCACAATATCTAGATATTGTTATATAAATTTTCACTTTTCTTTCAATTTCACTGTGTCGTCTGCTGGAACAACAGTATCAAGTAATTGGCAAATTTCCTTTCGTTCTTTACAAGGAATGCCTGGTCTTCTTGCTTGGAGATTGAGTGACCTATAAGAATCTCAAAGTCTTGAAGATTTTTTAAAAATCTCTAGTAAAAATACAGGTTTGAGCAAACTGTTGCATTTATGATATGCAATTGGTGAGTCTTATGTATCTCTTTTTTTATTATTACACACATATCAGTGAAATATCTGCACCAACAAGTACACACGCTAGTTACGTCTAATAATTTTCCCAGACTCAAATGACATTTCTTGCAAAGAATTACACAATTCGACGGTATATAGGACACGCATCTTCCTTCTACAAAATGACAAAAATGTACTGTGCCTCTGGAGTCCTTCTATAAACCAGTGTTTAACCTTACCAGAAATCATCATCTACCCTTTAAGGCCCGTCATAGGACAAGATTCACCATAACGCTCGCTCATGGCCGTCACAGTGCGAATATTAGTGGTCTGATATTCTTACGCCACAGCCTGTCCATTGCCATTTGAGTTTCCTGATGGGATTTTATATCCCTGACTCCTATTTTTTCTCTTATATCCCCTGCTGACTCCTGATCTCACCATGTGATGTTGAGCATGATTCTCTCCTGTGCACGTTGCATCGTTCTAGGCATGAGAACCGATCTTCTCAATATTCCTTTAATGTTACTTTTTTATACGTCAATTGGTCATATATGCCATCAATCACGATGATTTCAATATCATGAAATAGGCATATCAAGTATACTACGCTGAGATTTTTATTTGA
>OY735231.1:35873336-35893336 GCA_963457665.1 Thysanoteuthis rhombus | reverse complement strand
TATAACACATTTATCTAAATAAAAGCAATCAAAAATGCAATTGATTATCTACTTACCATTAATGAAGTAGCGATAATAAGAGAAAAAATGCCTGCAGTGGGCTGCATAGTTGGTAACCGGTGAGTTACTTTGTAATGAGCAGACAATTTTCAGACGATAATAGCTTCAACGCGATCCTGAGCGCATTTTCCTCAATGGTATAGGTCGGTTGGGCTTTTAGATATATCGCTTTGTGGTCGTTGTAGTTATAGGTGATAGATGATGGGAAATGTTGAACTTTCAGTCGGGTTTGCGAAGAAATATATGATTCCTGGCTTTAGTGATTTTCAGAGATATACAAGGATGTACAAAAAAGGCAATTTGGACGTTTTGTTTTTTTTTGTTTTTTTTGGAGGGGCGTGACCAGAGATGGAGGGAATCAAACGCACATGAAATGTCTGTAACAGGTTTTGTTTTTTAACCCTTTTATTTATTTGTTTATTTTTTTTTCTTTCTTTTTGTGCGTGGTGCTAAAAGTGGGGGGTGGTGGAAGAAATGGAAGAGGGGTGGAGAGGATCAGCGAGAGAGAGAGACAGAGAGAGAGAGAGACAGAGAGAGAGAGAGACAGAGAAAGAGAGGGCGAGGAAGAATGAGGAAGCGTAGGTAGAAAAAATAGACATAAAAGCAAGAGAGGGATGAAAGGTGGGTTGGGAGTTGGAAATTCGTCGACAGTAGGAGCCGTTCTCAACCTGTGTCATCCCATACACACGCAGGCACACTACACACTAACAGAGACGCGTGGAACGAGAAGAGACACTAATTAGTTTACTTATAACCACGCACCAATGCAAACCTGTTAGTTGATTCACACGCGCTAATATAACAACGAACATTATTCTCTTCACACATTATGACTCGGCACCTGATTATGGCAGTAGACATATCACATGTACACACAAACAGACTCATGTAGTTGCATGCCTACAAGCAGAGATAAAAAAAACACTCGAAGACACACATGTGTACACGAAGGCCCAAAGCCTCACAAGCATCTACCCTTATATATATATATATATATATATATATATATATATATATATATATATATATATATATACATATATATATATATATATATATATATATACATATATATATATATATATATATATATATATATATATATATATATATGTATATATATATATGTGTGTGTGTGTGTGTGTGTGTGTTAGGGAATGGATATATGATGTGACGGAATGATAATAGACTGCGTTGTATTATATTGAAACTATTATTTGAAATGATCTCCCGTCATTACACGGCTAATTATATCACTGTTAATATGTCACTAGCCCTATATACATAAAAGTACAAATCAGTAATTCAATATCCAATGGGTGGTGGGTTCATTTCATGCTCTATACATTCAACATTAACTTAAGTTAAAGTAGAGCTTTGAATGGGAAAGAAATGGATATGTAATCCGACATAAATAATTATAAATTATGTTATATTATTTTGAAACTATTTGAAATGATCTCTTGTGATTCCACTGGGAATATATCACTTGCCGTAGACTACATGAATAGAATAAACAATCAAAGAAAATTGCAGCAGCCCTATTTTCTTCAATTGTTTGTTCTGTTTACGTTGTCTAGGCTGAATGGTTCATTCAGCGTGTATTATCGGGAGATCATTTCAAATTGAGTTTCAGTATAATGTAACGCAATTTATAAAACATATACATATATATGAACGTATGTACACCCACACATATATCTAAATACACACGCATGCAAACACACACAGACAAACATACACACACACACATATATACATATATATATATATATATATATATATATATATATATATATATATATAACATATTTGTGTGCATGTGTACATACATGTACATATATATATATATATATATATATATATATATATATATATATATGTACATGTATTTACACATGCACACAAATACGCACACATAGATACCGAAGCTGTAAATGTTCATAATGCTCTTGGGAGGGTCATGAATCCCCTCTCAGCTTGGATAAATAGCAGGAGTCTTTGAGTCTTTTAGCCCGGCAGGGCTGTTCATTTAAGGTTACAGAGGGAAAAAAAACAAACAACCAACAGCTTGATAGTTACCATAGCTTGTACCAAGCCTGGATAAAAAAAAAGAACTGTTGGGTGTCGGGCTAGCAAATCAACCTGGCAAAAAACGAAGTCTAATTGCTACTGATGCCGCCGCAGGCTGCGTAAGGAGTCTACAGCAATGAAGAACAAATCTATACATATTTATTCGGGAACAAGTGCACAGACTCACGCATTAATCATATTTGGTCGCGCTCACACGGTAAATGCCAATACCATATGTTAACCATGCACATATATTTGTAGATGAACGTTTCATGCTGTTATCACGACAACAGTTACATATCTCCCGCGCAGGTACACAGAGGTACGTTTTTTTTTTCACTCGCATATAGTATCGACGTCCTATTCTAATTTTCCCCACGTGTATTTCTTCCTCCAGATCTTGACACACGATCTTGACACACACTCACACATTTACACAGCCGCTGGTGAATAAACATACAATCCAACGCACAAACCAACAACCTTTCACATCTGCCATTTCGTCTACTTCAAGATCGAAAAAAATCGGTTCGTTAAAAAGAGGGGGGGGGGAAACGGGCTTAAGTCGGCGGAAAGAGGAGAAGAGGAATTCGGCCCTCTTGAACGCTGAAAGTAGCTGTCTATAGGTAAGGGTCGGACGTAAAACGATTAACAAGCTGAAGGCTTAGAGTAGACAGCGGCGGGTATTATTTACTGTAGAATCATAACCACCCACATAATCAGCCGGCTTAATCATCATGAATGGTGCCATTAAGAATTCAGTTTTTCTTTCGTTTACCAGTGTGTGGATGAGATAGGTATTATGTATATACGCGGTCTACTCGGAAAATATCCAGCCATTTTGAGTAATACGAGGAACAGATAATAGCCTGACTGTGACAATTCAGAGGGTACCTTACTGCACATGCATGAATAGGCACTGCCCCGTAGGGCGAATAGATTGACAGTGAGACACCATTAAATGAGCTTGTATACTGTGTGACTGTCGCATTCAGGGGTACCGAGTGAGTCATTTTTCTCCTCTCGTGTCGGGACTCTTGAAAAAACATCGTATCATCTTGGTCTGTCAGCCCCTTCCCTACATTTTAGAATCGGCTGCCTGTGATACCTGGCCTTTATCACCGTACAAAGGGGGGAAATTTCAGACCATGGACGAGATTAAGGGGACCGCCACGAAGAAGCTGGTGGCTGTTCTGAAAGATCGGCAGACTGTTCTGAAAAGTGAAAAAGGGGATGGGATAAGTGTGAGAGGTCCTAAGGATGATTACTTTAAAGGGAATTGAGGCCCCATTTCCCCTTATTTGGATATTTTTTCGTTAATATCAAATTGATGGTTACTATCAGGAAAATAAAAATTGAAAAGATTTTTGAGAATCTAAGGTTTACGAGAAAACTAAAAAAAAAAAGACAAAACAAATACGGACCCTGCATGATATTTGATGACAGGGAGAACTGGTAGTGCCACGGAGTCAAAGCTTTAAAATTATCATTTGAAAGCCTTTTAAGCACTGACTTGGATCGGTGGAAATTACGCTTAAATATCCACCACGAAGCTTGCAAATTAGTGGATAACGATCTTCTAGTACGAGAGGTAACTTGGAAAATGATATAGTCCAATTCTCTGAGGCAGTGAAAAAATATATATATATACACGAAGTGTGGCTATTACGTAATGAGTCTAAAGCTTTAATCCAATTTTGATTAAGAAAACTTACATTTTCATTCCATCTTCCTTCAATTTATTTCCTTTCTACAACTACTGCTGCATTCTGCCTCTGTACTGATCAAAGTGCGATTAAAGGCCATGAAAGTCACGTTGTTTTCTCATTGACTTCATGAACAGACTCAAAACGGTTTCCATTGTGAGTCAACTTGATTTTAAGGAACAGATAGCCAGGTGTTATATCAGGTGAATACGGTGAGCAGTCAGGTACAGCTATGCGTTTCTCGGCACCAAACTGCCTCAATGAAAAAAAAAAAAAAACGCTTGAGTGTGCTGATATGTTGTCTCGATGGAGGATAGAACGATTTCCCCACAGCTGTCTCATCTTTCTTCAGAACTGTTCTGGCAAAGTTTCAAGAACCTGTTTTTAATAGAGTTGGCTCCCTGTTGCTCTTTCTGCAACCAGATTTTCACGGGTTCTTGACGTGCACTGTTTTCTACGACATTCATCATCTCTCGATACAAGTGCAGGTGAAATACATTCTTCCTTATAAACTTTAGTTAGAATACAAAAAGAATTTTGGAGCTGCATAAAGTTGGTTTAATTTCACAAAAAATGTCAAGCTGAAATGCTATTCGATGCTCTTACCCTTGAGCTAAACAGCCGCCGGTAATGCAGACGCCCGGCACAAATTCTCATGTTTATTTTCTGTCTATCCACTTCTCTCATTCTTTTAATGTGACAGTTATGTATTAAGAGATGGAAATATAGGATCCAACAGAATGATTATAAATCGCGTTAAATTACATAAAAAAATGTTTATTCATCGCTACGTCAAAGTCGGTGGCAGGTTCAATTCCTGCAGCAGACCTATTTTTTTCAATTGTTTATTCTATTTACGTCAGGGTGATACATCAACCATTTAATGACCTTTGCTTATTTCAAATAAGTTTCTATATAATATAATGCAATTTACACTTATTCTGTGGGATCATATTTATCCATTTCTGAATATATATATATATATATATATATATATATATATATATATATATATATATATATATATATATATATTCAGAGGGAATAAAAATCAAAATGAGAAAAACATCATTATTAGCCACGACAAAAGCTCACTAAAAAACTATGTCTTTCATTCCTTGTTAAAAGAATCCGGTATTCTGGATGAAAATCCCATCTTAACATTCAAAACTTGTAAGGACTTGTTGTGAAATCGGTGGAATATAGCAGATTTCTAGTAAGAGTTCTTAGACTAAAGAAGACAATTGCAGAAAATTGTATTTGCTTAAGACAAGAGAGGAATGAAGTTTTACGCTAAAATATCGGTTTGTTCAACACAATGTATGATTTATATAAAACTTTGAGAAGTGTCATTAACGTACCAATTTCAACCTCTATTCCAATATTTGATGCTGACACATTGCTCCAGCTGATACATTCTTTGCCTTCTTGAGGTGCAATAAAGTGATATTTATATCTTCTTTGGTATTATTACATATTGTACCTAATGATGGCTGTAGATCGAATTGGCCGAAACGTTGAGTCAAAATCAAAGATGTCCAGAAAAAAGGTTAAGTGGTATATAAAATTGGTTTCCATCATTATCATTATCATCATCTTTCAAGCATCTGTCGTTGGACATTGGCCTCAATATTCATCAGAACTTTCTACCACGGGTGTTGCGTAGCCTATACTTGTTGAATTCGTCTAGTTTGTCCGGCCATCTTCTTTTTCACTGGTCTCAGTTTCACAAATGATCTCTGGGGATCCACGTTATGAGATCTGATTTCCAGCATTTGTCTGACATCCTTGTAACATGATCAGTCTATTGTCATTTGAGCTTTGTAATGTTTTCTACGACTCCTGATATTCCTATGATTTTCTTGTACTGTCTTGTGATCTCTCTTTGTGAGCTGAGTATCATTCTCCCCAGTGTACGCTTCATGGTTCTCAGTTTGAGGGTCAGTCTTTTGGTTAGGTTCCATGTTCCAGCACCCCAAGTTACTATCAGAAGGACACAGTGATAGTAGATCCCGTTTTTTTTTTATATATATAACTAATGGGATTTTCTTTTCCTTGACTGTTGGGTGTGCTCTATTGAAAGATTGACAACCTAGAGTGATTCTTTGCTTGATTTTCTCTTCTTTTTAGGATTTCTCAGAGATTTTCTGTCCCGGTTAAATGTGGTGATTCACATTATTTTTTAGCTCTACATTTTCGATTTTGATCACTCTGTCTCTTTTTCATAAAAGTTTGTTGTACACGGCATATGTTTTACTGAAGTTCATCTGAAGACTGACTTTCTAGCTTTCTTCATTCAGGTAATCTTGCACATATTTTTTTTAATGACAGAACCTAGAAAGAAATGGATTTTCAGTTGTCAGGAATGAAAAAAGTGGTACAGACAAGATGGGACTATATATCTATATATATATATATATATATATATATATATATACATACATATGTGTGTGTGTGTGTGTGTGTGTGTGTGTGTGTGTGTGTGTGTGTGTGTGTAAATACGAAGTTAATGATGCTTTCTCACTGAAATCTAAGGAAGGGATAAGATCGCTTTATGTTATTGCAGAATTTCCGTTATGAATTTTGGAAAATAACCCGATAAAAGAACCTTCAGAAATAAAGTAATACACATGAATATATGCAATTTTATTTTGGTTGATTTATCTTTTTATCATCTTTATCACAGTGTTTCTGCTGCTGCATCCTCTGGTCATTCTCGGAACCTATTGTATTGTGGAATCTGTTGGCTCTCACTTGGTGGGAAAGCATCTGTCCATCTTTCTCATCGATGTCTTGATCATCCAATGCCAAGTCGGTGGTTGGTGATTTTCCTTTCTCGGTCCACTGCCGATAGGTACTCACCACAACTGGAAGTGAGCACCTGACAAGCTGAACCGTTTTAGAAATGCTCTGACCTAGTCTTCGTGTTGGTGTGCCAGTTAGTGGTAATTAAAGGTTTGGGGAATTTAAACCTGAAAGTTAATTACTCATCTAACACAGAATTCCCACCGTCTCCCCTAGAGACGCCCTCTTGGTCAGTCGTAAGGTCCAGTTCACAAGAACGGTTCAAATTTCACAAATTTCTCTTTAGAACCTAATATTCAGATGACCTAAACACAGCGACATTAATCATTTGGTGTCAACGCAGTGCTTCTACAACTTTTCACTTTTCACATAGGGAGTATATAACCTTTACTATCTTGCTTAGGTCCTGTGAATATATGTATTTATAAGGCTTGGCTCAATCTTGCTTAATCTGGCAAGGGCCACACGTAAAGACCACTCAATGAGGATCGAACCCACTGCAATAGTGATGGTGTTTGAAATCATTCTGCATCTTACATTTCACATATTTTCGAAACCTGGGCACTTCAGCATGTATAACTGGTTTGCAAATTGATCTCAGAGATTATTACTTAGACAGTTCAATCCTGACTTGGTGCTTCACATCTATTGCGTTTTGCTATACGAAGCTGAGGAAATACCTAAAATAACATCAACATCGCGATATCAAGCAACAACAATTAAGAAAAAGACTGGAAGAGAAAGAAAATGACAAAATACAAAGAACAAATATTTACGACAGTTAAAAAATTACCCCGTGCTACATAACACCAAGCTTACTTTTTAATTTGAAATTCTGGTACATGCCTCTAACCTAATACTATGCAGCTTCCCTAAAAACAACATCGCAGAGCCACTGAGATTATTCTGCTGGCAAACATAACTGATAAGCAGGAGATTTAGCACGAAGAAACACGCCCGGAGTAACGAATATTTCAAATTTTGAAACGTCTTAAAAGAAAAGAAAATGAAAAAATGAAGAGAAAAATTCAAGATAAAAATTTCAGGAGAGGGTGCGGCCTGCTGGCTTGGCCAGTGATGCATTTTAAATAACGAAATACATTCTTCTGTAGTTGTCTACATCACAAAGATGAGGGTGGGTTCAGGTGGTTGATATACAGAATGCTATTCGTCAGAAAATGGCGCCTCAAGCACTGACATAGTGGGTGTCTCCAATTTTCATTTCCAAATAAGCGATTGCCCGCCTGGCAAGGACACTTGTTGAAGAAACTGCAGAGTGTTCATATTTGTGCACATGTTATCCAAATAACAAAGTTATGCTCGTTTTCAACGCCAGTCACTCATTAAGAAGCTACTGTGGAAAATATCCATTTGAAAAATAGGCTCTAGGTATATAGCCTGAGGTTGTCCAAATCTTTTCCATGAAGCATTTTCATTATGATGAATTTTTGACTAGTTTTTCTTCTATTTATTTTTGTTGCTTTTATTTTGATAAATTATATATATATATATATATATATATATATATATATATATATATATATATATATATACATGTATATATATATATATATATATTATTCAGTAGTAATAGACGTAATCGTCTTGTCAGATGAAGTTTTGTCATCATTAGAAATTTTCATTATGATGAATTTTCGACTAGTTTTTCTTCCATTTATTTTTGTTGCTTTTATTTTGATAAATTATACATATATGTATATATATATGTATATATGTATATATATATATATATATATATATATATATATATATATATATATATATATATCATTCAGTAGCAATAGACGTAATCATCTTAAGTCAGATGGAGTTTTGTCATCATTAAAAAATTGACTTGTTATAAAAAAGCTCCATGTACAAATCTCATATAACTTGGGATAATTGCTTCTGTTTCTATCTTCAGTAGACAAGTAATAAAATTAAAATGGAAAGAAGACGAGTTAATTCGATGAAAATGACGATTCTCCATTCAAGTCTATTCTGTTAACTATTGCTATTATGTATAAGCGATAAAATTATGATTAGCGAAAAAACTAGTAAAAGAATGAAAGTTGCTCACGCACAAGACGATCCCAATAATCCTTAAAAAAAAGAGTATACAACCAATGCATCCTTACTTATGGAGATGAAACAGGGGAACCAACTCAGAGACCGACCAGCAAACTGGGAAGCATGCAGCGTGCGTGTGCCCAACCTCACATGGAGAGATCAAAAGACAGCATAATATATCACGAAGAAAGTGGGGTTTAAGACATCATAGAATCTATTAGCAAACTCAAATGACAATGAGCTGGTCACGTTGCAAGAATGACAGACAACCAATGGGCATCACGACTCATAACATGGATCCCTAGAGATCACATGTGAAACTGAGACCGACAAAATACAAGATGGAGAGATGAACTAGACAAATCAAGGAAATACTGGCTCTGCAACGCCCATGACAGAGAAATGTAGCGGATCCAACGATGGACCTTAAAAGACTGATGATGATGATGATGTGGATCATTATTGTAGAGTGAGGAGGTCAATCTTCCTTGAATGCCTAAATACTTGAGACTTTATGCCAGACAATGTAAAACTAAATAAAACACTTGGTACTCTACTGTAATGAAATGGTTGGGGAAGTAAACAAGCCCATCAAGTGAAATGAGATCGACCCACACTGAATGTCTCAGAGATACATGGTCTTTTATAAAACTAAATTCAATTAAGTAAATGCTTATGGATTAGTCAAATAACTGGAGCACTTTTGAGAGTTAGTGTTAGGTAATAGGTGCCTATTGGGCCAGTGACTTGGGAATTTCTGCATTGTAAGATCTTCGCACATGTCTAATACTTTTGTGTGTATATGCGTGTGTGTGTTTAAACATAGATCAGAGCATTTGACCTAAAGAGGTTGAAGCGTTGACCGGGTTAGTTGAGACTAATGGCGCTTTGAACTTGCTGTGCCCAGGAGTGTAAGATATATGGTTCAGTTGAAAATCACAGGCTGATAAGGGGTCAGGAATAGCAGAAGTCAGGAAGTTACTGAGGATAGCAGTAGTTAAATAAGCATGCGTTACACTGCTCGTAGATAGGAAAGATGAATACAATCAGATTTTGCCTATCGTTTGTCTAAGGTGCAGAAGAATTAAAGTGCATTCTCACGCTGCATGAATTAAGGAACACCGTCCGATCTTTGGAAAATCACAACCGTGCTCTTCAACAGGAGAAGCAAATAAAACATTAATTATTTTCATAATCAGACTCTTCGTTCTTATTATTAAAGCGGTTGTTTCTCTCTGCAGCTTATTGAATTTCAGGTGCTGAGTTGTCCTTTACTGGGCTGTCACACATTCTTTCCAACGACTAGGCTGAATGGGCTTTCTGTATCGGAAAATGGCATTGACAAACGCTCGCAGCGACGGTGTAAACAAAATGCACGTATTGAAAAACTACGTCATAGATGAAATGCAGGTGATACCCTCTCCCTCTTCGAAAGAGTAGGCGTAATGGCACCTTATAACCAGGCAGGTCACCGACCAACATCGATTAATCGCACATGGTTGATAATGCCACGACGATGTGTTTTAGGTCCATTTAAAAAGTAAACTAGAAGGAAGAAAGTTCGTTACTACGACAGACTTGTGTCGTTGGAGAGCAGAAACATACTAGATCCCAACAGGAAAAAATTGAAGAATCACAACAACAAAAAAAAAAAGGATGAAAACAGAGAAATGAAAAAAAAAAAGAAAACTAAAAAATTGCGATTTCTATTATTATTCGGACTATCCCCATCTTGGTTGTTTTTCGTACAACGTTTCGGCTGTTGTACTCTATGACCTTCATCAGGTATCATCTGGTAGGTGTGGGGGAAGTAACGGACCGAACCCTTCATTTAACCAACGGGGGTATATTGACCGCTCTACTCTCTAAGAATTAGTAGTATTATCATTGTCTCACATTGGGATTGAACCTAGAAGCATCAGATTACTTGCAGTAATTTTGTCTGATTCTGTAACGACTACGTTATGTGTCAACAGCCGAAACGTTGTATGAAAAACAACCAAGATGAGGATGGTCCGAATAATAATAGAAATAATAACAATACCACATCTCAAAAATTCTGAGATTTACTAAAAAATTGTGACAACGAAATTATACCAAAGAAACGAAATCCATAAAGAAACTTGAATTCAAAATAAAACCATACTTGTAAGTTAAAAGAAGATGAATTGAAAAAAAAACCTTCAATATGGAAACTGCGAGTACCAAAGAAATAGAAAAGATAAACTTGAAATATTTTCCCTGTATTTATTTCCTATCGCAGTGAATTTTCATTTCTTCTGAGAGTACGCAGAAAGTTTTTTTCAACTTTATTTTTGCAATCCATGAAAAATGTCTTAAAATTTTGAAGACCTCGTACACCTGTGTTTTTATATGTTTCACAGTATAATATTTTCTGTATGTATACGTTATAGTATGATTTTTGTTGTAATGTTAACAGTGATTTTGGCTTCGAGATGTTTACTAAAAATGCCAAGACCGTTGATGACGGTTCAGAATGTTTGTTAATTTTGCATACCTACGAACCCAACTGAATTTTTATTCATGGACAGATTTTGTTCAGTGAGGCCCCGAATCACCATCTGCAAGGTATCATTTCCGTTCATGATCTATGAGAAAAAATATCCTGATACAGTTATCGTTGTGAAAAAGATATCAACACTGGTTTTTCAGCCTATACCTTTTTTTCTGATACATTCTCAGTCAAGGTGAGCTGATGCAATGGAGAATTTCAATCTAAAAATTGTATATAACTTGGTTTCTTTTAAACGTATAAAGGAAGACATGCGATACAGAATTTGCTACATTAATGAAACCGATTGATATTCTTCCCTGATGTCGAAGTGCAGACGGCCGATCTGGATGGACAGGTACGACAACCATAACTGCGTTTACCTTTGGAACTGTAGGTTTAATGTGGAACCATAGCATTGTTTTAATTGTGTCGACGAATATGGTGAAAGCATCTTACTTCTGAGGATCTGGTCATTCCAGACCTACATAAATCATGTTGCGGGACATAATTTGGTGTTTCTGCTGGAAAGGATTTTGTCTTTTTTGATATATAAGTTCATAAATCTTTTTACCTCGTGTTATGTGTACTTGTGTTCTTTGAATCATTTTTCGCGTTGCATACATGCGGTGGACAGGTTCTTCTCGCGCAGAAAGTCAGAAAGAAGATAAAGAACAAATAAATATTCTCTTTTTTCTATTTTTCGAACTCTTTCGCCTTGTACAGCACCTTCGTTTTCGTTTTTTTAAATAACAGCATGCTGCCTGTCACCGATAAATCGCCATGATTTATTTTATCAGCTAAAGATCCCTAAAGATATCAAAGTCTACATAAAATACTATGATTCAAAATGATCACATTGTTTATGCACAAGTAAGTTTTTTTTTTCAAAAGATACCCTATTTTGGAACTGAGTTTCATGAACTTTTTGTGCAATTTGTTGATAAACTTTTTTTTTCATCACTGAGGCTATTTGAACATTTTAAGTGTTTTTTGATTGAAGAATGATATCTGTACATTGTACAGTATTTTTATATGCTGATTACTTTAACACCACGTGTTTTTAATTCGAAGAATTTGCTGTGTTGCGAAAGTCATGATAAGAAATTAATTTCAATTCGGCTTAGTACTAAATTACACAAGACGTATTGAAAATAAATGTGTATCTTGCTTAAACAACGGTACATGGAGAATATGAAAACCAGTGTTGACGTTTTCACAGACACCTGCATGGCCACCATTCTGGATTTCCAAAACGCACACCATAAAATGCATATTTTGCACAATTAGTTAGGTACTCAAGTGAGTTTCGTTCGAAGTTTTTGTAGATTAGCGAAACTACATTTTTCGAATATTCACGTCATAGGGAATTGATTAAAATACTATTTGCATTTGAGTAGACACATACATTGCTATCATTTCGGATTTCCAAAACAGCCCCCGGGAAATACATAATTTGCACCCTCTCAGCTTCTAGTCAGCCTAGAAACAAAATCAAATAGGCCCGTCCTATGATTTCTGGGTCGGAGAACCCAACACCTGAGAATGGTAGGAAATCCTGGGAGATAGGTAAAGAAAATAATAATAAAAGCATTATCTTCACATTTGTGATATGATCTTATTACATAAAATACATATTTTGTATTATCAGGCCAATCATTTTTTTTGTTCAAAACTTTTGTAGATTAGCAAATCTATATATTTTTTTGATTATTCCAAGCATGGGGAGTCAACAAAATAAGGCCAGCATTAGCGTAGACACATGATTGGTCGACATTTTGGATTATCAGTCCGTCTTTTGGAATCAGTCAAGAAGAAGCGCGACGCCAGGCTCTTGTCAGGGAACAACAAGCAAACTGTTAAGGTTCACGACCAATCGGTACCCACTCCAGCCCCAAAATGTATTTTCATAATATATGGTCTTGTTTTATATCAATGGAAAGGAGATCTTATACTAATTATTATTCAATGCCCTGAAAGTCAGTGCATTTTAAATTACAACTCTCCTTAACACACAAAATTCCTGAAATGTATAAACTCGCCGAATAGAAACCTACTAACTATTCTGAATCCAAATGAATGCTCTGAAAGTCAGTACATTACGTGTTATCTTCTTGATAAAAACAAAGCTATAATTCAAATGTGATATTCGAGCTGCAATTTGAATATTTCACGTGTCTCATATAATGTGTTAAATTGGTTGAAAATCCTCATCTGTGTGAGAAAGGTTGCATTTCTATCAGATTAAATCTGACTCAGGCCCCACAGCATTGCACAATTTCCTGTCCGCCCCAAAACAGCTAAGGCAAATGTCCCTTCTAGTCATTTAAGATGAAGGTGTCTTCTGCATCGTTGCAGAGATAATATTGCAAAGCACATCAGACTTCAGGAATATTCAGGATGCTGTCGAGCATCTGAAGGAGTTGTTTTTTTTTAAGGAAGTAGTTTTCAAGATGCTTTAGTAGAGACAGACACCTTTAGCTTGAAGACTGTTGAAGAAGTTATGGCAGGAACCCTCTATTTCAGGTCACTACTTGGATTACTCATTTTCCAGATGTAGTACAGATTATAAAATGGGATGCATTCTGGGAGTCACGAGACGAAAGAAATTAATAGAAGGTCTCATAGAAAGTTTACAGTATGCTTTTCAGGATGAAAGATTATTCACAATCGAGTATTGATGTGCTCTTGCAGATTGTATCAATCATACGATATGAATTCGAAGAGTTTTGTCGATATGCTGGCAAGAATTCAGAACTTTGTTGGTGTTTATAAACACCGATGAACAACATAGGCTGCCTGAAAAATCTAATTGCTGCATGCACATCTACAATCAGTTTATAATACCCCACCTATATTTGCTGAGCGTGACAGCATAAACGTTCTGAGGTATGATTCATTGCACTTACAGAATATACACAGACTGCCTATTGAACATCCGCAAATTTATAATGAATTCTTGAAAGGTCAGTTTGTGGTAAAGACAAATACTGGCTCCTTCAATGCTTTTGCTGCGGATATGAAATTAGAGCAGACCATTCAACAATCAAGAGAAAGTGTTTGTGAAATCATAGGTCAAACACATTGGATAAATTACGTCTCTGAGTGGGTGGTTGTCTATTACGAATACTAGCCACCAGCAATGCTTTTCAGGGCTTGATAAAATCTAATGTGAGCAATGGAGAATGTGATCTTCATCATGAACTGCAAGGAGGTTACAGCGCAGTTCAAAGTGATCAAGATGGTTGAATTTGTCAATTTGGCGTCGCGGTGCCAATATCTATTGAACCACTATAAATCTTACTTTCTGTTGGCCACAGTTCCGTATATGATCAATGGTGATCCGAATCGTAATGTTCAGTGGTTGTCTGTCATCAGTGCAACATGACCAGCCCATTGCCATCAGAGTTTTTTGATTAATTTCTAAACACGAAATAGGCTTACTCCTGTAGATACTATAGGATATCTATGAACTGACCATTTTGCAAACACATACGCGCATGTGCGCATGCGCATTGAAAGTGGGCGTAGGTTTAGTCGTATAGAAACTGTTCAACATAGAACCACTGCACATTGGCACAATCTTCTTTTAATGGGAGTTACCAGCGCTAGATAGTGGAAGAATTTCAAGAAGCGCAAAATATGAACGAAAAATGCGATGTCGCAGATAAAGTGTTTACAAGGCAAAAACGTTATTTCATCAAAGAATACAAATATAGATAGATGCCTCTAGTTTTGCCAAGAAATTAAAAAAATTAACCATTTAGAACTAGTTTCCAAAAATATACATCAAATGATTGCAACACACCCAAATTAAAGAACTGACTCATCAACTTATCAAGAGATTTAATTAATGAATGTATACGTGTGTATGTGTGTGCGTATGTGTGTGTGTCTGTCTTTCTATGTATACACACGGACTTATAATAGAAATAAAGTATACAAATCAGAGTTTATAAATAATTGTTGATAGGATCTTAATCTCCATTCCGATGATTACTTTTTCTCAATGATTATCGTATTTTAAATCTCCATGAGTGGGAAGAAGAATTCCATGTTTTGGCAAATAAATAAGTAAATTCTCTTGAAATATCCTCTGCTCTTGTCCAGATGTTGTGAGCCAGTTATAGAGAGTTCAATTTTTTTGCTACTGTGTTCTGCGAATATGACGCAGTGTCAAAATTGATAGTATGAATTTGATTTGACGAAGTAATAACTCAATTTTACAGAGTCATTTTACAAATACTGTTTATTGATGATACATACAACTACGTAAGCATGTGATTCAGGGATGTTGAAGCATCTCTCTCTCTCTCTCTCTCTCTTTCTCTCTTCTCTCTCTCTATCTCTCTCTCTGTATATATATATATATATATATATATATATATATATATATATCAAGACATACGTCACCATTAGAAAAAACAAAATTACAGCAAGCAATAGCCAACCACAGGACAAAAAAAACATATGGATAGTATATAATAGAAGAAAGACCCTACCGTCTAGAATAATAGACACCCTGAACAAAAATGTCCAAAATAGGAATCTAAAATAAACCGAACCATTCGTCTGAAGAAGCCCAAACAGGGCAGAAGCATAAACGCGTTTGCATAGCAAATCCTTACTCCATTATATCTTAAGCTCTACTCTAAACCAACAATGTTTAAAGTTAATCGTATGGAGCACTCTATGAAATAAATCCATCATACATTGGATATTGTATTACATTATATCCTCGGATCGTATTATATATACATGTACACACACACACACACACACACACACACATACACACACACACACACATATATATATATATATATATATATATATATATATATATATATATATCCTCGTAAACGATGTTATATCATTCACTTTTCATCAGTCAAATTAAATTATCTGATGATTAAGTAGATCACTGAGGTACCATGCTGAATCCTTTAATGCAATTCTTTGGGTAATGGGGTCACTAACATACAATTGTTTGTACTACATTGTATGGTACCAACAGGACAGGATCCTTGGCCTGGTCTATATGCAAAGTTGGATTAGTGCTTTTCCCGAGAGAAGTAGACCAGAAATTACCTATACGGTTTGCCGATTCAATTTTTGTGCTTTTTTCATTGGCCATTATGAATCCACTGCTGGACAAAATCCTTTCCCATCTACTTCCATCACAATGGTGATTGTGCTACTTTTTGTCATGTCTTACCGGTAAACCTTTCCATCTCATCTCCATTCTTGTGCACGTTTTTTCCTACCGCGTTCACTGCCCTTGGAAAGAAATCAGTTGGTATTTTGCTCCATCTGTTGTGATTTCTTCATGCAAAGTAGCCAGCTCCACTCCATTCTGATTTTTTATAATTTGAATGATATCCTCCACCCTGGTCCCCCTTGATGTTATTTTCTATCTCTTAACGTTATCCCTAAAATTGCTCTTTCCATAGATCTTCGTGTAATCGTAAGCTGGTTTTCAGTTCGTTTGGTTAATATCCTTGTTTTGCGTCCAGAATTTATAGCTGCTATTTTGCATTTTTTGTATATATTACTTTTTAGGCTCATTGACAGAGTGATCTTCAATATGTCTCTATTCATTCCAAATACTTTCCAGCTGATCGTTTTGCGTTGTTTAATTTCACTTTCGTGGTCTTTCGCAAACTTTATTAGCTGACCTAGGTAAACGTATATGTCAAACTCTTCTGGAGCGTCGCCTTCTAATCTTATGGCTTTTTTTTAACTTCATCGTTATACCCACACACACATATATATCTATATATATAGTTCATAATATATATTATCAATTTGTAAAATATAAAAAGAAAGAAGAAAGAAATAGAAAACAGATTTTATCTGTTGTAAATCTGTAATCACAGTGCTTAATATTCAACACAGTGAATAGAGCTACTAATATATAAAGATAAGAACTACAAGGATATATATATATATATATATATATATATATATATATATATATATATATATATATATATATATCCGGTGAATGTGAACATTTCGTGCCTACAACATGCTTCAACAATCGGCAATATGTTTTCTGCATAATTATGAAAACAAAAAGCCCATTTACATTCGAATGACGTATTCCTACATTATTTAATCAGGTTTTAACTGTTTTTGAAAACCGAAAGCCAAATCAATGATTACGAAATATATATATATATATATATATATATATATATATATATATATATATATAAATATATATATATATATATATAAATATATATATATATATATATAAATATATATATATAAGTGTGTGTGTGTGTGTGGTACAGATCAGGTTAGCAATATAGCGTAGTATAAAGCAACGTCTGATATGTGATGGATTTATTTCATAGATATTTAACGTTATATACAAAAGTCTAGTTGTTTTAAAATAGAGTTTGAAATATATAATAGAATGTGAATTTGGCACACAAGCAAATTTATCTTTCAGTCCTCTCTATGCCTCATTAGGTGAATCTGATGAGGCCCAGAGAGGACAGGAACATAAACTTGTTTGTGTAGCGAATCCACATCCTATTATAGTGTATTATAGTATATCCCTGGCGGCATGTAACCTGTGCTCCTACAGGTTTTCTTTATTAGCTTCACTCCCCATTGTCAAACTCAAAGAAGAAAAGTGAACTATATATATATATATATATATATATATATATATATATATATATATATATATATATATATATATCGACATACTCTGTATATGTGTGTTTCACTATCATGATCTCTCTCTCACATTCTTCCTCTCTCTCTCCCTTTCTCTCTCTCTCTCTATATATATATATATATACACACATAAATGCGTATGCTTGTGCATGTGCACTTGTGTGTGTGTGTTTGTGTGTGTATGTGTGTGTGTGTTACTTTCGTTTGCTCAGCTGGGGAGAATCAAACTAGATATTAACAAACGCTAGTGATGTGGAATTTTTAATATAAGCAAACTTGATCCTTAAATGTGCACTCAGTTATCTTTTTTTATTGCAGCTTTTTTATAATGCAGACCTCGTAAAGTTTTCAAATTTGAGTCTATAAATGTCTCTTTGCCTTGTTCCCTTCATCCATGAGGGTCATATGAATAGAGATATTCGGAGCAATTCAGATAAAACCCTCGAAATATAACATTTTATCCCTCTCCTTATTTGCTTGTAATTTGAAGTAAAAACTACACTTCGGGATTACTTGTCAATCAAAAATAAATCATTCATAATTAAGTAAAACGTCTTATCAAAAGACTCATCGAACTATGTATATTCATATGATTATCATCTTTATCATCACCATCATCATCATCATCATCATCATCTGTTGTAAGTCCAATGCTGGACAAAAGCCTTTCCCATCCTCTTTCATGACGACTGTGGTTGCGCTATCCTCAGCCATGTCTTACCTATAAAACCTTCCCATCTCATTAACCCATCTTGGATTTGTTCCCTGTTATCCCTTTGCCAAATCTGTCTTCCCTCCTGCTTGCCAAGTGTACAGTCCATCTCCATTTTTATTTCTTAATTGTTTGTATGTTATCTTTCATCCTGTTCTGCTATCGGATCCATCTTGATCTTTTTTATCACTTGAATTGATCATCCCATAGATATATGTGCTCTTCTGAGTTGGTTTTCAAATAGTTCTGTTAGCTTCGATAATTCTCATATATCTTAGTTGGCATCGGAGACATATTGCTAGACATCCTCCCAAAATACGTGAAGTCAAAAGAGTACAATTTATATATATATATATATATATATATGATTATGAATCACGCTATATAATATTGAAACTCTCATTTGAAATGATCCCCCGTCATTACACAGTGAATGTATCATTAGGCCTAGACTCAGTGAATAAGATTTAAGGAAAATTAAGCTGCTGTAGGAATTGAACCTGCGACTGATAGGGTAGCTGTTTCAACGTAGTGATGCTTTTATGATTGAGATAAACAGCCGCCAGTAATGCAAGGTTAATAATAATGGAGTTAAAAAACAGTTATTCGGGCCTTTGATCTCATTATACAGAGGGAATTTCTGATCAAAATTTGATCAATAACTGCTTCAGACAACAGACTTGTTGAGCCAATTTTCGAGAGAAAGGTTGAGTTTTCCAACTTTTGGATTGATCAAATTCTTTCCACTATCGAAAAAGTTTAAACACTGTATCTTCAAACTGGTATCATTTTGATTTGTGTCTATATGTGTGTGTTTAAATGTTTATTCACCAACTTATACACACATAGATGTTGAGCGTACTTGATGGCTGAGAGAGTCACATGTTGTTGACTGGCACTTGGCAAACTCTCGCTGTTTGGAAAACGGACTATCTCTCCCTATTGGTACTTGTGTCTATTCCTCATCTAGTCCTTCATCGAAAATACGTCTCCCCCACTATCCAAAAGCAAAGCATTCCAATTGGAAAAAAAACCCTTCAAAACTCAAAGCAAGACTCAAAAATCTCAAATGGCGTAAAGCAAAGAAGCAATTACAATTGATTTATATAGGAGATTTTTCTAGCGTTCCCAGACCTGATAATGGTGATTTTTGTATATCAGAGACTCAGGTGGTGGATTAATACAGGAGACTGGGGTGCAAGAGAGTGTGCACACTGCCTTTATAATAATTTGCCTGAAAACAATCGCTGAATTCTATTTTTGCTTTTCACCTTTTTATAGGAACGATTAAGTTCTGGAATTCCAACTCTCAAAAACAGTGACATATATATCTATATATAAATCAAATAACAATGGGAAAATATTC
>OY735231.1:35858336-35868336 GCA_963457665.1 Thysanoteuthis rhombus | reverse complement strand
CGAGAAGCTCTCTTATTCCAGAAATGTTGGGATACTCGATAAAACACAGATCATCATTTCGGCTACGGGGAAAGTATCATATTAACCCATTTGTAGCTCAAGTCAGTTTTTGGCACAAGACATATCTGGTAAATGAAATTATACAGCAAATTGATTTGCAAAAAAAAAAATTGTAAAACAAGTATGTTCAGTGTTCACGAGTAACTTGATCCGCTTTTTCATAAGTATATTCCCCGTGGTATTTTTAGGGTGGACCAAATATAGCCCTATAGGAATATATGCAGTAACAATGACTCGTTTAGTGTTCATTATTACGGCATTCCGTTTATATTTAAAATGTCTGAAATATTTACCTATTTGCTTTAACATTTGTATTTGACCTGACGTTAATTTGTTTTATAGTATACGCCACCCTCGAATGGCTGATCAAATGTAATTGAAAATGAAAGTTCTATAGTTTAAATTCCAATTAAAGATTTAGATATCCCAGTTACTCATTTTTTTTATGGAAAAAAGTTTGATTCAAACCCCAAGAGTACCATTCTGAACTTTTAACATCAAAAGCATTTTTATATGATAGCTAGTATCTAACAGATATACTTAATCAATGATTTTATCATTTGAATAACAGATTTTGTTGATTGTGTGCATAAGGATCAGAAAAATAGATAACTTGTGAGTTGTTCGAATAAAGCGAAGTTTGTTATATGATTTCGCTTTACGGCATTCATTTCTAACTTTATTAATTATTGCTCAATATTCTATCACAGAAATATTATTGCCAGGACAAAAGAAGAAATTGGCGGTAGCTCACTGAATGACCCTATGTTTAAAAGCAGCTTTCGAGGATCGGCTGTATATAAGTCTCGTGTCAAATATCCGGGTCAAATAAGTTGAAATCAGTTGAGGGATGGAGTGTAATTCTATTTAAAGAATGTCTCAAAATAAAATCGACTCTTTTGGCAAGCAACATCAAAGCAATGATGCCATTTTATTACATTATTTACTTCCAACCAGAAGCATTTAAAAAATCCAAACTAAGAAGTACCATGTTAAAACAGGCTTTTACTTTAGCAAGTAACACTAAATCAACGTACTATCAATATTTTAATTGGTTTCTTTCATGATGAAACTGACTTTTTGCAGTTGGACCTCCAGTTCGAAAAGGAATGTGCACACTACTCTTGGTAGAACCTAACAGTATTGGGAGTCGTGCACGTTGTCTCATACTTCCTTGACATGTTCTTGGCGTAAATTGTGCACAACAAAGGAAGGAGGCTGGGATTTCCATTCAATTATCTTGGTATCCAATCGCAGGTAGGAGTCAGGCATACAGAGTCTGAATTTTCTTCTAACAATTCATAGTTAGTGTGAAGTACAGGATTTCTACGATGTCAGTGAGTAACTGAGCCGTATCTCATTTATTACTTAGTCTGATAAGTTTAGTCATATTATTTGTGTTAAGAGTTGTGAAAAGTATGCTTCTAGACAAAAATACCTAATCAAATAGACTTATTTGAAAGACTCTCAAAAGGAAATGGGGAGATTTTCAAACCACACAGCAAAGTTTTGAAGTCTTTTGAGTTTATACATATATATAGAGAGAGATACGTTGAATAAAGTGAACACTGGATGGTGAAGAGGAAAAAACTTAACAAAAAGCAGGTGTTACGTCAGGAATTTTTCCGTTATCACATAGGCACGTTTCAATGCATTTCGATGAGTTCCAGCCGTCCTTTTAAGGGAAAACTTGCTGCAGTGCGGAGAAAATTGTGTGCTGTTCGTATGTTTGAGGTTGAAGGAAGAAATGGGGATATCTCTGAGTTGTGGATTGTTTAGAAGAAACGGGAAGGCTGTATTCGTATCTGTGTAGGTGAGAGTCAAGTTTGGCCTGAAATAAGACCGTTGTTATATTCTGTTAATGTGAGCATGGGTAATCTAAGATTTTACTAAAATGTAAGTAGAGTATCTTATTTTATTTTTTTTAGATTCTTCAGGATGTGTAGATTTTACATTTGATTTTTGCACTAAAAATCACGGATTATAAGAGATCCCCCATCAATGACACACCTACAACATTGCACACTTACATACGCTACATACGCACATACATTTTTTTCTGAATAAAAGTCACTAGACTAAACAACATATACACACGAAACCTTTCTCAATTTCACTTATACACAAATGATTTCAACTTAAACGTGGAGACATCTTTTTTTTTGCCAATGGAGATATCAAATTTAGAGAAAAAAAAATTGCATATCCCCCTCCGTCAAAACTTGTGATTCGGAAGTTTTATCATTTTTTCCATTTGACATTTGACACCGAGAGCGAATAGTTTCTAGAAACATGTAACAGAAGTAAATTCAATCCAGTCTCGAAACTTTCGTGTTTCCATATTGTCTACTAAATTCACCATGTTTGCTTATATTTGAAAAAAATATAAAATAATCTTAACACTGTGTTTTGCACGACAAGCGCTCTTCAGTAGATATTATAAATACCTATATTAGAGACTGTCAACCAAAACTGTCACCAAAATTGTCGACATAGGTTTCTCTCAGTTTTCAAATTGGCCCTGTTGGCTGGCTGGCTATGTAAATGTCACGCGTACAGACTGCGCTAATGGAGCTAAAAGGCTGAAAAGTTCGACATTTACTCCACACGTCCACACCAATTATTCTTTTCAGTTTTTTTAACCCCCAAAAGGTTGACGGAAAAGGTGCGAAATGTAAGTTTAAGCTAAGTTGGTTCCTAGTCTGTGTCCAATTCTTTTTGAAAATTCAGATATTCTAGTGATTATTGCCCAACAAAAGGTGAGAGAAATAACTTATTCAGTGATCACTTTTTCTTCGAATGTTTTAGTGGATCACCCCCAACACTGAGGCAGTAGCTGCAGTTTATAAAACCCTGAGCACAAAGAGTACATCCGGATTCATGTACCGTTATCCTTTGCCTTTTCCAAAATTAGGGCCTGAGGGAGGAAATCTCCAAGTTTACTCCAAAGGGGGAAAATAAGAGTTTTTACAAGAAAAAAAAATGAAGATAAATGACCAGAATGAATTTAATAAAATTATCCGATGGAGCAGCTGAAGTGACGGCGTTGCTGGAAACCTATCGAAATATGGGAAATTGGGTACAAATAAGGGTATTTCACGAATGGAAAACCCTTGGAGAGTAAGGGATGGATCTATATTTACGCAATAGAGTAAGAAAAAAGCTCATTCAGAATGTCAAATTTTAGGGATTGAGTATTTCTAAGATCATAATTCATTCTCTTGTGTAAAATGGGTCTAGAAAACATTGTATTTTCCAAATTTAACCCTGTTTTTATTTATTTATTTTTGATCACCAATTTTCATGGAAAATGCAATTTTTCCCAAGAAATGTTGAAAAATTCAAGGGGGGTCTGTAGAAAAAACATGAAAATTTCCGTGTCTCACAAATTTTTTTTTCAACAACAATCATAAACTTACACCATCTTACAATATTTTGCTCATATAGTCTAAAGTAAGGGGCCAACTTACCTGATTTCATTTCGAAGGTAAAAAATTTCAAACCTTCAAAAATGTGTCTATGCCAAATTTTAAAAACTTAGAATTTGAAAAATGTTGCTCCCGAGTGTATGATTGAAATTCGAATCTACTTTCGATCAAAAAGATCTACATTATCCTTGGGAAATTGTTAACTTTGAATGAAATAATTTCTAAATGTATTACAGATGCTCTATTTGAAATGCAATTATAAAGCTAATCCGGGCCCTTAATTCTGGCTTTTAAGTATTTTTCTTATTTTCTCGGTGATTTTTATTTCTAACTTTTGACAATAATTAATACGGTTCATACAACGGTCTATCAAATTTAGAAGTTTTGGTTGCTGTAATTATGCGGTTACAATACACACCTTTCCGTCAGATTTTTCATCCTTAAACGCAAAAGTCTGTATTGTACATGACAATTGAATATTATCTTCTTTTTCCGCGGTCAAGCCCATGGCCATATTTGGGATGGTACGACCGAAAGTAAGTTTTATCTCATGTCCAAGCTCACTAATATGTTACAAAGGGTTCAAATCTCCATCCCAGGCATTCTTAACGGGATTATATGAACCAGAGTCGAGCTGAGGATGGTCGGGGGGGGGGCATACACTGAAACGCAGCAATAATTTTTTTTTCTTCAAAACATTTTCTTGAACACGATCTCAACAGTGTTGCTAATTGTGTTACTACCAATGGTTACTAGAAAAAAACATTTGCTTTGTAGACGAAACTCGCTCAAAGGAAAATGTCTTACTGGTTGCCAAGGAGATAAGTAGTGTCGTGTCTAAGAGTGTATCCATTTTCGGCTGTCTAATGCTTGCGGCGACAGATCTTGTTTGTGGATTTCAAAGTAATAGAGAATTAGTACCAAGTCTCGTATTTTGAATAAACACAGCGAAAATTAACAATACAAATACAAAATAAAAATGTGAAAAGTTTACGAGTGTTTGATTTGCCGGCTTTTATGAGCATTATATCAACGGTTTTTATTCTGTAAGATTGATTCATTTCCCTGACTTCTATTCCATCCGTATCTCGGCAATCCTACACTGTCTCAGACAAGTAACAAGCACCTACCAGCACTTGCTGTCCTGGGCGACAACCTTTAATGCTCGTACCTCGGGCCGTTACTATATTTATTGGTAACTGGAGTAATGTTTCAGTAATTGAGTTATCTCGTTTATATATTGAAACAATAAATTATTTGTAATACATTTCGTTATGTAAATATTTGGATAGGTTTTTCTTTTATAAATAAACGGTTCTTTTTTAAGAAACTAACTAAACTAAAAAAAATTCGACGAGCTCTTTTTTTACAAATTTCTGTCTTGTAAATATTTGTTTTCCCCTTTTCATGGATTTTAAAAGCTGCGAAGGTTGTCCTCTCAACTTCTTCGCTAGAATCAAACTGTCCCATCAAGATGATATGAAAAGTGAGGCTCTAATTTACAATCATCGTAAACGCGGGAATCTATTTTCAGTATAACTTTTCAGTATAACTACGATGCTAAAATGGATTATTATTGACCCAAAGATTATTACAAAAAATGGACATTCTACAAGTTTGGGCAAAAATGCTCTATAATAAAACGAAGTGGTGTTGGGAAAATGCGAAAAATGACTTACTTCATATTTTTTGCTTCTCTGTTAGGAAAAGCTTCATCTGAGCAAATATTCTTTGTGAATTTATGGGGGGTAGCCAGAAGAGACAACCCAGCCTAACCAGTGTCTTTGAAAGTTCTCTAACTAGTGATTAGCTCTTCTCTGGTGTTTGAAGAGTCCAGGTAAAAAAATCACTATTTGGGGACCCGGATAAGCCAGATTAGATTATGAGATTCTCTTCCAAAGGAGTTCTAATTTCAGTGGTCAAGCAGATGGAATCCGTCATCGCAAACATGATCTCGTCACTAGAACTCTTTCCAACAATTTCCCCTCTCCTTCCTTTCTTATTTCTTAGACGGATTTTCCTTGCTACTGCCCGGATTGGCTCTGCATCAGCACAGCAGGCTCGTTAGCAATAGCGTTCCTGACCAACACAGCATGCAAGTTATTCCTGTTCAATATATATATACAGATCATATTCCAATGTACAACTTGATTTTACTCTCCTTGTTGTTTTTGGGTGATAAATGTTTTTTTCTCAGTAAGTTATATATTGAAAGAGTATTTGAAAAATTGTCAATCATTTCCTTCGAATCTTGCTCTTGCGACCTAAACAGTGTTAATTTGCAATCATCATATTTTCATGTTTTGCACGGTGTTATATTATTATAAAAAAAGTTAGATCCATCAAGTTTTCGATTATGGAACAACTAGATCTGTTTCTCACTGTGTTTCTGCTCCAGACATTGGCGCATTTGATCAAATTTGGCCTGTACACTCAATGGGCATAGCGGGAGTCTTTGAAGTAAATCTAAAGTAAAATTTTCCAGAAATTGTTCTAGTAGTTTTAGAGGTGATTTCTATATAACATCTAACTAATATACAAGACTGAACAATAACTTTCCGTTCTATATGCAAATATACGTATAAATATTAGCTGAAACCGCCCGATAGAGCGATCTTCAGCTCGTCTCTTATAAATTACAGAATACATTTTTCTGACGCTGTGTGCCTCTGCGTCCTTCAGTCGAGTTTCAAGTCTATCCTGTCTTATCTAAAGGATGCATTATTCACCGAAATTCACAGTAATTATTTTTTTTTCTTTGAATTCTGTCTTACTCTCAACCCACGCATTTTCGTAATTGAATTTGTCCTCGATTAAAGGGACTGGCTTCGGTTGCATACGACTTCCACATGCATCTATTTATGCGTCAAAATGCGAAGTATCGACTTGGATATTTTGGGATAAGTTGAACATCCGAACGGAAGACCATCCTCACCGAAATGCATATGGCATTCACCCAAACAATCTGTAAAGTTAGAAGTCATATTGAACTATCCTTTGCCGTGAAAGGAAACGCTAAGCAGTGAAAATTGCCCGCTGTGACAAAATAGATTTAGAGAAGTCTTTCTACGAATTATTTCTAGCCATTGCTGCAGTTAGTAAACAGCAATAAGTTCTGTTAACATAAACATTTATAAATTTGGTGGTGGCCACAGCACACCTTACTTTTGAGGTATCAATCTGACTAACTTCGGTAAATTTTCATCCGTAAAAACCAACCTGAAGATCGTGTACATTCCAAAAAAAGAAAAAGTGCTGTTATAGTACTATATTTCAACATCGTAATGCAATGGTCTTGAGCTGTCCAAATTCGTTAGCCAAAGCATTTTCAATAATTTATCTTTCATCTCATTTTTGTTGCTTTTTATCGGAACACTCATGTTATTTATATATCCTGCAGCCTTATTCTAGATCTTCATGGGGCAAATAAGCTCTTCCTTCGTAGTTTTGGTGTTGTTAACACAATGTTCGTATCTATTTATCAGCAAAAAATTGTGTGAACAAAATTTGGAATTTTAAAGGCTCTTTCCAAAAATATTGAAAATATGGTCAATAATTGATAAGTGCAACACAATGTAAAACCACAAAAAACCAGCCACGCGATCATTCAGCGACTGGTCCGCCTTCATTATTATTGAATAATGAACAAATATACTGAGGTCAAAGACACAATGATCAGGATCAAAAACATCTACCTTGGAGGATACATCTCCATGAAATCCTCAAAAGGAGACGAAAACATGCAAAGAATCACTCTACATTGACAAGCATTCGGTAGAGCAGCCGAGAAAAATCCCACTAGAAGGGTACATAACCAATACATCCTCTCGACAATCACCTGTGGTGCTGAACCATAGATCCCAACCAAAAGATTGACCCTCAAACCGAGAATCATGCAATGTGCACAGGAGAGAATTATGCTCGGTACCAGGTCGAGAGATCACAAGGCTGCGCAGTATATGAGAGAAAAAAAAGCAAGAGTCAGAGATAACATAGAAGCTATTAGAAAACTCAAATGGCAATGGTCTGGTCAGGTTACATGAATTTCAGACAACCAATCACAACTCACATATTTGAAATTATGACGAACAAAAAATAAAATGCCATGACGAATAAGATTTTTACGTAGAAAATCATATCATTAAAAAGTGGATGTACAATCCGACAAAATAGTTATGAATTGCGTTGTATCATCTTGAAACTCCATTTCAAGTGATCTCCCATTGTTACCCGGTGAATGTGTCATTTGGCCAAGACAACGTAGATAGAATGATACAGTAATCCAACCAATGACCTTTAGGATATATATAAGAGGAAAGTGAGAGAGAGTGAGAGAGAGAAGCAGACAGAAAAAAGGGAGAGAGAAAGAAAGAAGGAATAATAACAATAAGCACGTATATATTTTAGCACTGACTGCATTTGAATCTATTATGCAGTAATGGCTTGACGAACTAGACAAGTTTATAGAGCTTTGGCAATACAGCGCCTATGAGTTCTGGCGAATCTGGGGGAAGGCCTTTGTCTAACGACGGAAAATAATGATAGATATCATAATAATCCAACATGAAAAAGCGGCCTAGATTTTTTTTTCTCGGTGGAATCATCATTTATCAGCAAAAAGTTATAAGCATAGCTAAGCTGGGAGGAGGCTCAACCTTCTCATCTCGTACTCAGTCACTGATTCCGTGATCACGTACTTAGCCTCATAATTTCAGTGAGATTTCCTGGCTGAACCACATCACAGAAAAAAGGGGAACCACCACAAAAAGATTGGGTTTCCTTTTTAAAGCCCTGAAATATCTCACCGATCTCATCGTTATGAAGGACAAAGTTCAACGTCCTATAGAACACAGTGCATCCAGATGGCCAAGTTCTCTGTATCATCTCTTTCTCTCCCCGAAAGGCTTGTCAGCAAACCACGCTCTCTACCCCCAATATATATATATATATATATATATATATATATATATATATATATATATATATATATATATATATATATATATATATATATATATATCATCAACTGTTAAAAATCCACAGGGCGTTTCCATTCTCCTTTAAAGAAGAGTGTGCTAGCACTAGCCTTTATCATGTCTCACCGGAACGTCTCTCAATGTTGTGCCTCGTCTTTTCCTACTGAATTTACTGTCCCACAGGTACCAATTAGTTACCTTCTGCTCCATCAACTGCCCCTTTTTCTCGCACTGAACATCTCCATTTTGGTTGCTTACTTGTAAAATATTCTTCACCCTGGTCCTCTCTCGAATCCATAACGATTATTTTCTATGGCTCAGAGTTATTCCTTACATCGCTCTATCCATCACGTCCAGAGCTATTCTGCGTTGGTTTCCGACTGGTTCGGTGAGTTTCCAGGTTTTGCACGCATATTTTATAGCTGGTATTATACATTTACGTTTTAAGCATATCGACAATTAGATTTTCAGTACGTCTCTATTCCTACCAAATGCTTTGCAACCAAATATTATGAGCCCGTTTTATATGATTGCCGTGATATTTCTCTAGCTTTGTCACCTGACTAAAGTAAACGTATTCTTCAACTTTTGCTGCGACTTCAACTTCTATTCTTCTGGTCTTTTTCGAGAGTTTATTATTGAACGTCACTTTTGTCTTTGTTCTGCTCATCCCCAACCCGTATCTTTTGGATTTCTATATTCAGATCATTTAATTAACACGTTTTATAGTTACTCTGCAGCTTCTGGTATCAATGCAATATCATTACATTACCTTAAATTGTTTAACTAATCTCCGTATATGTTTATGAAGTCTAATTGCAGTTCCATCTTCGTATGGATTTTCAATCATTTTTTTTTAATGATTCTAATTCATATCTTACTTTTGCATTGAGCTAAAGACTGTCGCTTGTCCCAATGCTTTTTTTAGTCAAAGTGAGAAAAACCAAGTCATAAGTATACCAACGCCAAAAAAATGCAATTGCCTTTCTTTCTCATCTCAAGTTCACTCACGGAATCCTCGTAATCCAAGCTATCGGTGCAGAATTTAGTTGGAATTGCTAACCCTGTGATGAAAGCATAGAACCATATAGTGATGTTTTAGGGTGTACTAAACGATTCCTGATATGGAGACGTTCTGAAACAGACTTTCCCTGAGCAATATTTCCAACCTAGCAAGTATATAAATATCGCCTTGAATACACCCCAAATTTAGTCACTCTTCTATTTTTAAAAAATCTCGTTGACACCTTTCCATCGTGATTCGTTCATAACTTTTGGATGTATGGTGTAGAAAGAAAAGAGTTAGTATAGAAATGCTCACAAAAACCGGAAAAAACATTTGTTTTTTTTTTCCTTTTCTGAATTTCTATATTTGCAACTGTCGTTGTGTGTATCTCAATTAATTTCAATGGAATTAAGTTGAGGGATGAGTCTCATCAAAAGAGGGAAGGAACTAAAGGTTGGGGCGGATGTAGGAATTCGTTTTTGATATTTTATACATTTTTGTATTCACACGATATTTCGAAAAGTTCTCAA
>OY735231.1:35850836-35853336 GCA_963457665.1 Thysanoteuthis rhombus | reverse complement strand
CAACAAACATGTTGGGGAAACAAACATAGAGATCGAAAACGCAGAGCTGGAGAAAGTAGACTACTACATATATCTAGGATAGTGAGTCTTATGAAATCATCAAAAGGAGAATAAATAAAGCAAAGAATGACACTAGGTTGACAAGTTTCGGTAGAGCAAGCTCAACTTTCAAGAACTCAAAAATCTTAGTCCTAAAAAGAAGGGTATATAACCAATGCATCCTGCCGAGAGTCATCTATGGAGTTAAAATAGGAAACTTAACCAAAAGATTGCCCTACGCAACGTGCACATGAGAGAATCATGCTCAAACTCACATGGAGAGATCATCATAGAAATAGAAAACTCAAATGGCAATGGGCTAGGCATGTTGCGAGAATGTCAGACAACTGCTGAATATCCTGAATCTCAACCTTTCCTGTCATTAACTCATAATCATAGGATGACGGTCTGAGAGTTGCAATAAAAAGCAACAGAAATTAGGATGAAAGAAATACTAGACAGAAAACTAATAGAAATTGACGACTCTTCACAAAAGATTTTTTAGTCTGTGATTATTTAGTTTAGACATACGAGCTCATAACAAATCCATCATGTTCCACTCCTGCTCACCAATATCTTGTTAGTATAGATTAGAGTACTTGTTTGAGTAGATTTTTCTAGAATTCAAGAATACTCCTGCAAGAAATATTTAAAAAAATAGTTTAATTGAAGGTTCTTGTTATTTTTGTAATGTGTATTCTTCCAAGGTCATTAAAGTTATAAAAATGCATCCAATTATCATATTCGATTGTGTTACTTAAGGTTTTTATTTCCCCCTTAAAAAATACGATACCATTAATGTAATTTCTGGCTAAGAAAATATTTCAGTTAATCATTAATTTGTGAGAGTTTTTATACTTCAGTTTTGATTTACAATGTAAACGTAATAAAATATATAAAAAAAATAATCATGAGATCTCAATATTTCTAATTAGTTTTTTCCCCCTCCAGCAGACTTATTTTTTTCAGGATACATGTAACAGATTCAACGAAGCTGATGTCACTTCGACCTGCAGATAGCATTTTCAGTCAGATTTTAAAACATTGGGCTGAAGCAATATAAATGTTCAATGGTCCTATTAAGGAGAGCCGTGGTTGAGATAGGGCTAACTGGACTCAAGCGTAGACTTTACCAAATTCGGCTGAGTCGCTTGGGTGATGGTGTCTATTCGTTGGAAAAGCGAAAAACCCTTCCCCCTCCCCTGGAACCATATCCAGGTGCATTACAGGATGATTTATTTGAAAAACAACAATCGAAATATGACACCGGAAGTGATGAAAATATGAGTCGAGTTTTTTTTTGAAAATGTTCTTTTCTTTTCTTTTTTTTCTCATTTCTGTTGACTGGCACTCAAACCAAATATATAGATAATGAAAGATCACTACCTCATCCGATAAAGTTGTAGGTTATTTAATGTCTAATCTTGATACAACTCCTACAATCACTCATCAGCACGAGCAAACACACACACGCACACACATACACACATGTATATCTATACTTATATTTCTCTCTCTCTCTCTCTCTCTCTGTATATATATATATATGTATATATATATATATATATATATATATATATATATATATATATATATATATATATATATATATGTACGAGGTGCTACCCAGATGTTCCAGGATTTTTACGTACAGAATGGCTTACTAAGAATGGGACTGAGGGAAAATGTTCTTCATTTCATGGTTCAGTGAATTTCGGATATGTATGAAACGTTCGGCAAGAAGCGGAAAACACTGGGTAACTTGACAGATGAACACATTTAACTTCTTCTCTCTCTCCCTCTCTCCCTCTCTCTCTCTCTCTCTCTCTCATGCTGACACACTTACATGGAAGAGCTACACAGACACACGCACATACCCTCATGCACACACACACATATATATGTGTGTGTGTATATATATTGAGGATGATATGTTGTTGTTTTAAAGAATAGCGCTAAAACATAGAGCAATTATATACATATATATATATATATATATATATATATATATATATATATATATATATATATATATATTCCAATTTTCATATCTTTGCTTAATGCCAGTAACTGGTTATTAAACAAGCAAAGAACAATAAAACAAAAAAAAACGATGAATTATATATAATCTAATAAGTTCAGATAATTTTAGACTATAACGTCTACTACTGAAAAGTGTTAACTAGCCACTAAAATCATACGAAAGAAATACTGGTCACAAAACTATAATATTATTTTACTAGTCACAGCGCATGTACGTTACATTCCAGTACGTTGATTGATCTATAACAAACCAATAAGGTAAGAAGAATTTTGAAAGTAGAAATTTGCATAAAGACCCTTGATAACGCTTGATAAACCAAATGAAGCCAGCAGAAAACGTTGCGTTTGTATGTGTTAACAATGTTCTTAACAGTAATTTGAAAGATTAATTCAATGGGAAATGTTCAGATGTACAATT
>OY735231.1:35843336-35845836 GCA_963457665.1 Thysanoteuthis rhombus | reverse complement strand
TGTATTTGTCTCAATCTTATCGTATATTCACATCTATCAATCTATTTATTTAGCTCAGACTGTTCATACTACCTATCTGTTCAGCGTCTGGTCGGCGGATACGTAGAGGGCGATATTTATGTTCTAATGAATACCGCTTTGACCAAATTTTAAATACCGAATTTCAAAGGAGGCGCTTTCCTGCTCCAAGGAGATAAGTGCTATACAATCATGCGACTTCCTCCTCAGGCAATTTTTATGTATACTTGTTTAATCTGCTCAATTTCTGGAAATATCTGTCTCTATGTGCGACCGTCAATCTACCCATTTCTAAATATATCAGTTTGTTAAGGCGTAGTGACCCATTTCTAGAGAAGCATTGCTTATATTTTGTTTAAATTTTTGTTTTCGATGAAAATGACTTGCGAAGCCATGTACTCATCCTGTCTTTTTTTGTTAATTTTATTATGAGATTAGAGTGTTCCTAAATGAGAATACGACTGGTAATGGGACTGAACTATTTTGCTTCACTAAATGGCCTCGTTCTGATTTCTTTTCTTTCTTTTTGTTTCTTTGCTTCTTTATTCATTTTTTTCCCTAATTTAATTTTTTTATTTTTTATTATAGAAGACTTATTTATGCTATTCTCAAAGGAAAGAGCATGGAGGGTATATTGCTGACTGCGACCAGAATTTGAGCTCGGTTGTCGAATTGTGTTCTTTCAAGTAAAACGGACCACTCAGACCGATCGTCACGACCCACTGCTCCTCCCCAGTTCGGTAGGACCAGAGTTCAACCAATGGCCGAGTCATACCAATACCTGTTACTCAACAACACTGTGCTAAGCACTCGACATAAAGAATAGGATTGAGGTAGACTGAAGAGGAATTAGCTCACCTAAGTCACACCTGCGAGGAAGGCGCTCCAGCGACGAGGTGAAGAGGGCCGAAGACACTATTCTTAATAACGGGACTATGAACTATGGACTCTTTCTTTTTAGTCTGGTTTATTTGAAGTAGATTAGGTACGAATCAGCGTCGCCGTTTTAGCGTTGCTTATTCAGCGCGGCTCATGACACAAAGACTATTCAGCGCTAAGAACTCTCAGTGTCAGCACGTAGCTTCAAGACTAGCAAAAATGACCTAGATGTACTCTATTCATTTTTTAAATCCCTGTTAGTAATTTGCCCTAAATGTACAATTTTTTATATGAGTTTTTTCTCCATATTTCAAAGTTAATAGAATCGTTCTGGAAAAAAAAGATAAAAGATATTTAAAAATTCCATATGAGGAAAAATATTTTTACCGAAAAATATTCAAGGCAAATCGAAAATTATCACATTTGTATGATTGACATATATTATATAAAAACTACCATTCTGATTTCTATAGTTTAATGTAACTAAAATAAACACTTTCAAATTGATTACTAATAATGATCGCTAGATTAAAAATCTATCACAAGATCAAGTAGGAAAGGATGAATCTAAAACAAAATTGATCTTAAAATAAGAAAATGCTCACCATGATTATAGTAAAACTATAATTAAAGCTAAATTGAACTTAGAACTATTCCAAGAAAATATTTTCAAATCTAAGAACTTTCTTGTAAATACATGTGTATATCGAAAGAGAGCTTCTAAAAAATTAGGTAGCTGCAAAAACTAATTTTCAACGCAACGCTTTGAAAACAAAGCATTACCTTATAGAAAAAAATTACTCACAAGAGTAATGAAAAATCAAATATACACATAGAGATAAAATAGAGAAAATACCATGAAAATGATATAAAACTCATATTCATAGAGATGGAATTGCAAAGTAACATTCTTTTTGAATACGGACTTATTTATTTATCCTAATATTATAAACATGCAGGAACTGTTCTAAGATTTAGTTATAAAAATATCAGTCCGATTTATATAGCATACCATTAGCAATTTTTTAATCGATAAGAAAAAATCACAGTGAAATTAAAACTAAATTATTTTTAAAAATATCGCATCGAAGACTAAATAGATCTTAAAATAAGAAAATACTTGTAATAACAATCATCATCATCAACATCATCAGTCTTTTAACGTCTGTAGTTGAACAAAGACCTTTCCCAGGATTCGCCACAATTCTCTATAATTGGCGTTGCAGAGCCAGTATTTTCTAAATTTGTAAAATTCATCTATATATTTTCACGTGCAAACAAGCTATAATATCTTAGTGATTTAAGTTAAGGTTTATTCCTAGCTGAAAACTTCTCGAAATATCTATATTGTCCCCCTTTTTAAACAGCTTCACTCCGCTTTGAACAACAAATGTTTTTGTCTCCGAAAAAGTTCAATAATGTAACCATATCCTCATGTAACTTCGGTAAATGTTCAAAAACACAATTAATAGCATACGGTCGGGCACTTAGTGCATCCTTTTAGACATTCTCACCATTTGCATGTAAGCTGAACTCAGTTTGTTCTGTAAGATTGTATATAGACGCGATGCATGCCATGTTCTTATTGACCATAACAGATAAA
>OY735231.1:35820836-35838336 GCA_963457665.1 Thysanoteuthis rhombus | reverse complement strand
CCTAATATATATATATATATATATATATATATACGTGTGTGTTTATATATATATATATATATATATATATATATATATATATATATACATATATATATATATATATATATATATATATATATATATATATATATATATATATATGTGTGTGTGTGTGTGTGTCCATGCCCATGTACATTCGTCTTTGTATATGTATTTATAAATATATGAATATATATCTACACAAACACATATATGCATAAGCATGCAGTATATATATATATATATATATATATATATATATATATATATATATATATATACAAATGTGTGTGTATGTGTGTGTGTACATGAATATACGTGTATATATATATGCATGCATGTGTATATACGTATGTATTAGTGTGTGCATAAGTATATAAATATATATATATATATGTGTGTGTGTTTGAAGAAAAAGGCGCATTTACATAGGCATATATGTTCATCCTCATATATATATATATATGTGTGTGTGTGTGTGTGTGTGTGTGTTTGTGTGTGTGCATACGTGTGCCTCTGTGTGTATGTGTGTGAGTGTGTGTCTGTAACTATTTTTGTCTGAGAAAAAAATGTTGCAACCAAAAACTCTTTCGTTCCGTTATCTTTTTTATACTTCTTCGGTTTGCTTATCAAATAGATAATTCTTTCCTTCGCCTTGGGATGTTACCCGACTGGGATTGTGATGTTAAATTATGTTTTTATTTTGTGGTTAAAGTCAACACGTTACATTGAATTATAATTACGAATAACAGCCATTCCATGTCTTATATCTTGGTTAAACATTCTAACGTGCGCAATTAACTTTAATCCATTTTTATGATTATACAGGTTTCTCACAAAATTAACACATGTGTAATACGTAAATACACAGACACAGGCGCACATATGTACACATTATACGAAAGTAATTAATAATATATACGGAAATGGTACTGAAATAATCTTCATGAAGACTGTAACAAGATAAAAATTAGCATAAGAGTGAGACTAGGGGATATAATATCACCGAACATCTTTACAGCAAGCCTTGAAAGTACCTTTCAGAAAACGTCGGATTAAGCTTAGACGAAGAATATTTGAACAATTCATGCAGCAGCGATAATGATATATCTATAGCAGAAATAGGATAATCTGCAAAACATGTTGATTGATCTAAATAGTGAAAGCCAAAAATAGGAATAAAGATGAATATAAAAGTGATATTCAATAGTAATGTTCCGAAAAAGACCATAAGAAGAGATTTTGAAGCTTCCAGAGAATATAAGGAATATAGTTACCAATATCAGGCTAGAGAAAGACGAAGGGAATATAATGAGACCTCGCATTAGGATTGGCTGGAAAGCATTTGGTATGAATAGAAAAATATTGGAGAACGAACCACTCAAAATTCAAAGAATAGCACTGAAAGCAACGGAAAGAGCAATTTAATCACTTTTAGCGGTAGAAAGAGAAAATCAGATAGAGGACTAGGGTAAGGAATATCGCACAAGTAAATAAACAGTAAAAATGGAGATGGACAGGGCATATAGAGAGACAAAAAGACAATAGATACAGTAAAAGGCAAACTGATTGGTGTCCGTGGAACTGTAAACGCAGTAGTAAAAGACCAGAGAGATAAGAAAGTTTGCCGTTGATACACAGCAGAGATAAGTGCAATCTTGCTCATCATGAAAGGAGATAGGGAACGTTAGCAGTTGACATATAATGACTGATGGAGTGACATCCCGTTTTTACTTGGTAAATATGCCAATTGGCCTTGACAGCGTGGATAAAATAAACAATTAAAGAAATTGGCTACTGCAGGAATTAAACCTGCGTCCAACAGGATGCTATCTTAATGCAACGTCTATCTGAACTTAGCAGCCAGCAGGAAATTCGGACTGGTATATACACTGTGTCATATATAATTTCAAATAAATATATCGCATATATATATATATATATATATATATATATATATATATATATATATATATATATATATATATATATACTAATACTAGCAGTACTAGCAGAAGTTTATGTCATTTGCCCGATGTATAGTTGTTGAGTGTTCTCCAATGACGTATTGATCAATTATGAATGATCAAGATAAAAGGAATATTAGAAGAGAACATCTTTGAAGACCTTATTCTTTTTAACACACTTGACGCCTCTTCTACCTTGAGAGTCATAATCTACTATTTCTATCCTTAGGCCAAGAAGCGAACATGTTCTAGAAAGAACTATGAATAATTGTTCTTGAGAAAATACTGGTTAACGAAGAAATAATCCAACTCTCTCAAATGTTTGTCCTTGAGACTTGTTTATGATTAAGGAAAATGATTGCGTTATGAAAACAGATATTTTTTTTTCTCTAAAATGAATGGTAAATTGGCGTCATATGATCAGAGTTTGAGGACTGGAATTCAAACCTTTGATCCCGATTGTGCATTATTAATCAACTCTGCTTCTATGCAATCATCGTGTTCATTGGTAATAACCAATCTTGTACCTTTGAATAATCCATGCTGAAGAAGTACGTTCCGTAACAGCCAGACTATTTTGCCACACTTGAAATCTCATTTACGCTGTGGCATTCCAGTTGGAGTGAGTGAATGCAGAAAACCAGGAGGATAGTTATCTTAGTCATCACCTTCGTTAATTGTATCGTCACCAGTTATTACTTCACCTGAGTTTTTTTCCAGCGCTTCTGCATGAATTATCAATGAGTCTATTTTTGGTTTTGGAATATTTTTTGCCACATAATCACCCAGTGTTGCACTGGAAAACACCTCATCCTTTATCGGATTTTCAACCGTAGTCGAACATCAATTAATTCAGAAAGGGAAATGTAGACTTCTACTACGAGTCTTCCATTCAATATTCAATTATTGCAATTTTATTGCCTCGTGATACTACTGGTAACTTGGCAGAAATCTCAACCTACTAGAATTACTTTCCCCTCCAAATGTATTGTGAACGACGGCAAAATCCCTCAGGCATTGACCCATAGCACTGAAAGCGTGTACAGGAAACTATCGAGGCTTTATTGATAATGAAAAATATTTGATTCTTAATGAAAGTCACGTAATCTGTTGCGAACGCTCGTTTCAATTATTGATACTTGCTGTTTGAATAAACAATGTACTGTTTTGCCCTTAGAAGCAAAGTGGCAGCAAATCCCAGTCTAGGCTGCACAAGAAACTGCACGGTGTATCGCTCTTATATAGTCACCAAGGAGATAGAAAAGGAATGTTTTACTTGAGCCACCAGGAGAATCTACATAAATTTGGTTTCGAGGTATTGTCAAAGCTAACTCGTAGGACAGCGTTTATAATTTCAGTCACTATCTGTGTGTGTGTGTGTGTGTGTGTGTGTGTGCGTGCGTGTGTGTGTGTTAGTTAATTGACAGATATCGCGTATTATTGGCATTTGTAAGTTAGTTAAGATTACATTTGCAAGTGGTTGAGGTGAACCAATTCTTATGCTGAAAACGATATTGGTCCCTTCGTCTAAAGAACGTCGAAAAGCGATATTTGTAGATAGGGATTAATCAGTTTTCAACGGTAAGAATCTAGGAACTTTCAGCCATTCAAAATGGTTTATTTGGCAATTGCCATTAACACAATGATGACACCTGAAACAACTAATGCCTTTCAATCATGAAGTTAGCAGAAAGTGGAGTAAATTCAGCCGATTTGATAATACATTCAAAGCAGTTTTATCAGAAAAATTTAGATTAAAGTTTATATGAAGCCAATTCGATCGGTTTCCAAAGGCTATGAGTGTTATTTTTCCGAAGAAAAAAAAACTCAGGAAGTAACGAAGATCAAGGCCAATCAAGCGATTCGAACTAAAAAAAAAAATATTTATTCTAGATAGAAAGTCGATAAACCAAATTTGAATAAAAAAAACTATTGATTTTTAGCCATAAATTTTACTTGAAAGTGAAACAAATCTTGCTTATTCTAGACATTTTTGGAACAGTTTTAGACGAAAAAATCGCTTTCCCAGTTGGTTATATTTTCTGCAAAAAAATGGAAAATTTCAGCAAAGATTAATTTTTAAAATATTGTTGTATTCGATGTCTCATATTGTGTCAAAAAAGGATTAAGCTGACAAAGTGCCAGGAAATATTGAGATCTCACGCTGATGATCACGTGGTCGACTGAATTCTGGTCTCATTGCGTATAAAATGGGAATGATGTCGATAAAAGGCAAAACAACCGTCTTCGTATTTTAAAGGAATGAATATTCATTCTGAAACAACAGGAAGTGGATTTTTTTGTTAATTTTCTGTCTGCATGTCCTTGTAAAGTTCCAACGTCGCTTTCGGAGTAGGATAAGTTGACAGGAGTTCAAAGTCAAATAAATATTGTTCCTTCCATTTGGTAGAGCACAGAATTAAACAACTCGCCTACACGTGGTCGGAAGACTGTGTGAACGTCATCGGATGATCAAAGCGAAGGAGAGAGGAATAGACGGGAGGTTGTTGCCTTTGTAGGATAGGGGGTTAGCGGAAGTGATGTTGCCAGATTTTAAACTTATGGACATTATTTTCAGGGTCTAGAAAAAGTGATGTCGCCAGATTTTATACTTATGGATACTATTTTCAGGGTCTAGGGGAATTGATGTCTTCAGATTTTAAACTTATGGACACTATTTTCAGGGTCTAGGGGAAGTGAAATCACCAGATTTTAAACTTATGGACATTATTTTCAGGGTCTAGGGGAAGTGATGTCACCAAATTTTATACTTATGGATACTATTTTCAGGGTCTAGAAAAAGTGATGTCTTCAGATTTTAAACTTATGGACACTATTTTCAGGGTCTGGGGGAAGTGAAATCACCAGATTTTAAACTTATGGACACTATTTTCAGGGTCTAGGGGAAAGGATGTCTTCAGATTTTAAACTTATGGACACTATTTTCAGGGTCTAGGGGAAGTGAAATCACCAGATTTTAAACTTATGGACATTATTTTTAGGGTCTAGAAAAAGTGATGTCACCAGATTTTATACTTATGGATACTATTTTCAGGGTCTAGAAAAAGTGATGTCTTCAGATTTTAAACTTATGGACACTATTTTCAGGGTCTAGGGGAAGTGAAATCACCAGATTTTAAACTTATGGACACTATTTTCAGGGTCTAGGGGAATTGATGTCTTCAGATTTTAAACTTATGGACACTATTTTCAGGGTCTAGGGGAAGTGAAATCACCAGATTTTAAACTTATGGACATTATTTTCAGGGTCTAGGGGAAGTGATGTCACCAAATTTTATACTTATGGATACTATTTTCAGGGTCTAGAAAAAGTGATGTCGCCAGATTTTAAACTTATGGACATTATTTTCAGGGTCTGACGGAAGTGAAGTCACTAGATTTTATACTTATGGGTACTATTTTCAGGGTGTAGGGGAATTGATGTCTTCAGATTTTAAACTTATGGACACTATTTTCAGGGTCTACGGGAAGTGATGTCACCGGATTTTAAACTTATGGACACTATTTTCAGGGTCTAAGGGAAGTGATGTCACCAGATTTTATACTTATGGACGCTATTTTCAGGGTCTAGAAAAAGTGATGTCGCCAGATTTTAAACTTATGGACATTATTTTCAGGGTCTGACGGAAGTGAAGTCACTAGATTTGAAAATTTTATATTTCCCAAAATCGTTTTTATTAAAGGGATGCAACCCATAATTATTATCTACCATAAATTCCTTCCCTATGGTTTTTGGCAAAATACTTATTGATATAAGAATCTTGGGTACCTTTTCTTATATATATATATATATATATATATATATATATATATATATATATGCATATATATATATATATATATATATATATATATATATATATGCATATATATATATATATATATATATATATATATATATATATATATATATATATATATATAGTACATATGGCACAAATCAGGCTGGCAGTATAACATAATATAATGATATATGAATAATATAAAGTCACTTCTGGTATGTAATGGATTTATTTCATAGAGTGCTCAATACTTACAACTTTTACTATTGAAGTTAATTTGTTTCAGAGTAGAGCTGGAAATGATGAGGCCCAGAGAGGGCAGAAACATGAGCTAGTTTGTGTAGCGAATCCATATTCTACTATATATATATATATATATATATATATATATATATATATATATATATATAATGTGATATAGAACCTGAAATTTCGGGAAATTTGAGCAGTGAGCCAACCAAATGTACTTTGGGCATTTCATATCACATTCTGTGAGCAGTAACGTCTGTGAGATCGCGGCGACATTGTCAATCGTTACGATAATCTAACGTGAAGTTTTTATAGGTCTAGGAACATAACAGAACAAACCTGCATCTGTGATTAAAGAGTATAAAAATTTGGAAAGCATTCAAAATACTTTTGCACAATATGTCGGAAAAAATTTCCCCTTAGGTTTTTATTTTCTTCGAATGTCTTTTTGTCGTTACTATACGCCAAAAGGATTGGGGTTCGTGGCAAAGAGAAAGACAAGTAATTCTGATTTTTTTTTCCCAGTCAGTGATAATCGTTAATTTGTCAGATACGTGTTAGAGTAACATGTTGTTCTTTTCGGTGACAATTTAGCGCGGCCCCAATTCATCTTGCCCAATTTTAGACTTAAAAGGCATGTTGATGCCATATATATATATATATATATATATATATATATATATATATATATATATAAATATATATATATATATATATAAATATACATATATATATATATATATATATATATATATATATATATATATATATATATATATATATATATATATACTCTGATATGTATGTCAGGCTTTTGTATACACGGCATATATATATATATATATATATATATATATATATATATATATATATATATATATATATATATATATATATATATATATATATATATATATGCAAAGACGTAAATAATGTATAGAAAAATACATTTAGAAAAACACCAGTGCGTGCATAGAACTCTCACCTCACACATCATCCCCAACAGTGAACAAACAAATCCACACATGCTTCTCATCTGGTTGGAAAAAGTCTAACTCAAACTTGACTTAAATCTTCCCTTTCACACTGCTGCATACTGTGTAATGCTTTTCTTTTCGCCCACTTATCGTGAAGACTTATGTTTGATACATTCAGCATAAGCTAAAAATACCGGCTCAGTTGTTTTCTTTTTTATAGACGATTGGTAACCCATAAAATTCGCTGATGCTTGCAGATCCAGAATATTGAATAACCTATCTTTTAATCATTATGCAAAGATAAGAACGATTTTCAAACGAGATAATTAACTTTAGATTATTACGTTCGAGTGAATATAAAACATCTGATTCAGTAAGTTAATATCAATCTTAGTGATTTCTTATCCATATTAGCCCTCTCTTCGTACAGAAATAGGTAAAAAGAATGATTCTGTGTTAAAAAAGAATGACACTTTCTACTTCTTTCGAAAACTTACTCGCTCTGAATGGAAATATGATTTAAATAAAGAAGATTTGAATATGGTTTAGAGTTTTCTCCCCTTATGTGGAAGTCACACATCAAAGCGACTAACAAAAACAAGCTGGTTCAAATCGTTTCCAACATTTGATTTGGATATTTTGAATATGTCGGTTATCTACCTTGTCGTATAACGTCGATTATTCACGAATATTCTTTTGATTTGATTGCATTTGAGCTCAACCAGTACACCTGACCCAATTATTTATAGTGTCTTCTTCATAAATTAGAAGTTACTTTCTACGTTTGATTTTCACCTTTCCTTAAAGAAATGCCTAGTATGCAGAACATATGCTTGTTTACATCCACTTTCAATGTCAGAATTAATAGAAATTTACACCAATTTTGATCATTTTCTAAGTGTATGTTGCTTTGAAGTTATAGCACATTCGAAAATGTTATTTTTTAATTGAGTCAGTTAAAACTGAACTATATTGATGCTTTTAAATAACAAACAGAACAGCTAATTTGGCTAGATTCATTGCGATACACTTTCTATGATATGGGATCATTTGGGGTCAATTGTTATATGCTTATCTTCTATGTGTGCGTGTATTCGCATAAACTATATTACTGTAAGGGACGTAAGGTTATCATGCGTCAGGATAAAGCAAAATATAGCATTGATTCATTTAGGTGTCCGAGATAGCTGAACTGATTAAGGTCAAGGATTTATTATCCGTTTTGGAATAAGATATGGAATGTTAAGGAGAGTTTGATCCTGGAAATGATATTTAGAACCTTCAAGGATTACGACCCGGGTGCACAACCTGGTCAACATGCGACGAGAAATGTACTGGTAGGGGTCCAAACAATTCGACAGTTACCGTAAAATAGTTTCTTGGTGTCAGTACCAATTTAAGAAATAACAGCTCCATAGCTGTTAAATTTGCTAAAATTATCCGAAGATACACATATCATTGGATTAATAGCTCCTTACCAATGTAAGCTTATTGAATACCCTAAAAGAGGGGACCAAAGTGATCAGTATCCTTGATCTTTCTCAAGATGACTGAAAGATAGCAGAAGTTATTGATGCTATGTGCATTCTTTGACACTATCCTTTCAGAAAGGTGAAACATTTTGAATCATCACTGAACGATACGAAACCTGCTGCTGAATGATGTGTCTGCCAGCAATGAGATCATAAACTTCTTCTGTGACAGGTATAGTGTACTCAGCTTTATGAAAGCTGAACAAGAACACCAATAAGCCCGAACAAAACCAACCGAAGTATATGATCCACGGGAGTTTGCATTGTCAGCTTAGAGAGCAAATATCTGCTTCTCCTCTATGAGAGAATGAGCAACTGAAGTCTGCTCTTGGCCCAACTCATACAGAGTCCAGAATGAAGGAGTTGACAGAGTTGTCATTCATTTTAATGACAACGGCACCATTACCAGGTACCTGCATTATGGTGCAATGTACTTGGGAGATCTACATCTACAGAATGAGTCTGGACATACCTGCACATCTTAGTTAGAACCCCACCGATGCCATAAAAGATGATTTTACTCAACCAGGCTCGAGACCTCACCATAGCAGTGTACCATTGTGATCACTTTGAAGGTTCTTATCTTGGAAAAATCAGAGGATACAAATTTCTGAACCATAGATCAACCCTCTCGAAGATACTACCTCAAACAAAACGCATTTCTTCCTGCACCTAAAAGGGTTCGTCCTGGCAACTATTATTGACAAGAACGCAGACTTTGTCATGGATAGAATTTTGATTGTTCTTGAATGATTGGAATGTTGTCCCGTTTCCATCTCCAAGGCCAGCCTGAACAAGGCAATCTCATGTGAATGTGCCGAGGTTGCAAAGAAGGCAGTTCCATGCTGCATGGGGTGCCATTCCCAGGGACTGGCAACCAAACGCAATAGGATACAGTACACTGCAACACGTGAGAGAAGAAGTGACAACAACGGTGACTCAGAAAATCATTAGAAAGCAAAAACTGTGTTTACTTCAGCAGATTTACTCGAAATGGCTGTTTTGGCTCTACGATGGATACCAAAATTAGTTGGATCATTAAACAATTATAATCACGGTAGATTACGTGCTTAGAAGGACAAATTCATTTCCTTGCTCTGGCAAGGTTGAGGATTATCTTGAGTTCAACTTCTCTGAATTTTGTGCCATATCTGCAAATGGGAAATGTCAATCTTCAGTTTAGAACCAAGAGGATCAGTGTCTGATCTGGCATTAAAATGGAATAAGTGTTTTGCCGCTGGGAGTTTTGTTTCTTTGATTATTAAATAGGTCATATGTCATCAAAAAACAGAGACAATGATTTGCCCAAATAATTGACAGGTAATTGATTTGACACAAATCACTTGATATTTGAACTCCCAGATGCATACAACAATACCTTTGGATATCCTCAATTAAAGGGTTGCAAGGAAAGCAATTGTTCTGTATACAGTAGCTTGTTAACGAGGTTATGCATCCAGGGAATGATCGTAGACGGTCTTAAATATCATATCTCTCAATGTCAGTAAACCTCACCTTGTCCTCAAGGTATATTTTCTAAACTTAATACGGTACCAATGGTAATTACACATTTGCTAAGCTTAGATTAACCCGGAGACAAGATACAAGAGAAGAACAGCTAGTGAGAATCAAACTTACCATTGAAGACAATTCAGTCGCGAAAATCGCTCTTAAGGAAGTCGACCGGGGATGGGGGGAATCGATCACTTGATCGGCTACAGTCAAATCTGTTCGATAAGACTGACTGGCAGTGTGGGGTCGTATATTCATTTTAATCATCATCATCATCATCATCATCATCATCATCATCATCATCATCATCATTCTTTTATAATCCGTCGTTGGACATCGATCTTCTAAACTATGCGCTAGACCTCTTTATCATGGGCGTCGCGGAGCCAATACTTTCTGAAGTTGTCTAGTTCGTCTCTCCATCTAAAAGTCTACCGGCCTTAGTTATGCATGTGATTTCTAGGGATCCATGCTGTGAGTCATGATGTCCATCGGTTGTCTGCCATTCTTGCAACATTACCAGCCCATTGCCATTTGAGTTTTCTAATGAATTCTATGATGTATCGGACTCCTGTTTTTCCTCTGATGCATTGTGCTGTCTTATGATCTTTCCAAGTGAGGTTGAGCATAATTTTTTCATACACGCGTTACATGCTTCTCAGTTTGCAGGTCTGTCTCTTGGTTAGGTTCCATGTTTCAGCTTCATAGTTGAAAATCAGGAAAATGCATTGGTTGTTTACCTTTCTTTTTAGGATTAATGTGATTTTTCTTGTTTTCGAATGTTAAGCCTCCTCTGCCGAAGGCTTGTCATCCTAGAATGGTTCTTAATAGAAGTTTAGACAAACTGAAAGAAAAGATGCAAATCTGTAGCTTAAAATAAAGGCAGTGTCTTTCGAAAATACACGAACCAACTATTGAGGATGTATGCTTTATGAGTAGGCTCCAAGAGAAGAATATAGATTACGCTTTAATGATTAGATTGTCTCATTTACTTTCTGTTCTGTTAGAAAAAAAATGACCGTCGAAATTCAAATACTATCTTGAGTTGTGATTTTCTTTGAGCTCTTTACACTTTTACCCTTTTTTACGACTAAACGTAGCGTTTGTTAGGATTTTTCTAGCTTCGTTAAAAAGACGGGTGATACAATTCAAATATAATTATAAGCTGCGATCACCTAACTGTAAATGTAACAGCAATGTTTCCCCTTGCCATAGAAACCCCTTTAAAAAAGTTCCCTCGCGCTTGACTCCTGAAAGAAAGAAAATGTTTCCCTTGCTTTGACGTCCCGAAGTGAAAAAAATTTTACTGAAAGAATTTGGCTCTCTGAAAATAAAAAATAAGACCCCTTTCAATTTTGCCCCCTACAGAAAGGAAAAGATCTCAAACATCGATTATTGCCCCTGAAAGTGAAAACAATGTTTCCCTAGATCTCGATCCCGAAAAGACAAAAAGGTCCCCTCCGATTCTGATCCCTAATAGAAAAAGTTCAAAAACTCCTATTTTGACCCTAGAATCAAAAACAAAAGCCCGCTTTGAATATGAAATTATACCCTTTGAATTTGACCTCTGAACTTTGAAAATACTATCTCCATCGATTTTGACCCCTAGAATTAAGAAAAATAAATTTCCCTAATGATTTGAACCAAAAAATTGAAAGAAAAATCTCCGGAAAAATAGTTGGATCTAAATAACCTCTAATGCCTAAATGTGTTTTGGAAAAATGATTTGATAATGAAGGAAACGGTTAAGCAGTATGGTTGCATTGTAAATAGGAATCCCTTTAACCCCACTCCGAATTTCGTGTTCTGCAAAGATGATTGACATGCAGAAAAAATCTGTGGTCAGAATATTAAATCACGCAAAAATTATTTCAAAAAATGACCCTTGACAGAATAAGTGTTCTTTAATGAAATCAGGGTCTTTTTTACTGGAAACATAAATTGGGGTCCAGTTCAGTATCATAGTGATGTAGTAAATAGAACTTCCAATCAAATATCCATGATATGTTATAAATCATTCCGGACTTTTTTTGCAAGCTCTAATCTGGCACATTTAGAGGACTCCTCAAATCATAAGCTCCGGCTGACATGCCCAAGGTGAAGATAAAATAACGTTATCTTCTACAATATTTGCACCTGTATTTAACATAAATTTATACACAAATAAGTGATCGTAATTATAGGAGTTATTATTATATTTTTATTGACGTAATCAATCTCCAATAAAATAACTTTCAAGGTTCATGCAGATCAGCACAATCATCTTTTGACTCTTTTAATAACCTTTTTGTCATCAGTTTGAACCGGTGTGTATGTGTGTGTGGACTCATAATTTGACGAATACCGTCTCTCTCTCTCTCTCTCTCTCTCTCTCTCTCTCTCTCTCTCTCTCTCTCTCTCTCTCTCTCTTCCCTGAGCCTTCTTTTGAATGTTTTTTTCTCTGTGAAACAGTCTCTCCAACTCTTCCCATCGGTCGCTTCTACATCTACTTAAAGAAACCCCTCAATATTTCCGACCTTTTTATCATGGTCAATAGATTTCACATATCTATCACCAAAAGAACTCATCATGTGGGCAGGAACACTAGAGCTATACACTAAAGTGCTTCCATAACATGAAAGGCTGTAGCGCAAGGGAGATAACTGTCCACATCGTGCAAAATGTAAAATAAAAAAACTGATCTCTTTCTAATTCAATACACTGGATTGCAATCGTTCTTTCCTATTGTCATCGTCCAGCTGTTCTTCAAAAGAGGAAATACAACGGAAGAAGCCTTATTAAGTAATGGCTGTTACAGCGCTTTAAAAAGCAACAGAAACAATCGGTGTTCAAGTGGACGTCCTTCAAGCGGTTTGTGGGATCTTCTTGCCTCCGTTCTCACAGTTTCAGTTCGATTGGTTTGAAATTTCGAAGTTAGAAACATAAATAAAGAAACCTCTTGTTATCAGCTTGATGGACAGGGGCGTGAGAAAATTCTCGAATAAAAAATTTACGTACAACAAATACGACCATAAATAGATGGATGAATAACATATGCAGGTCTGGTTAGTTACTCGATAGAAACCAATATATAACCAACATCCTTTAGCGGCATGACGTGAGAGGGGTGATTAGTTGAAAAATCGAAAAAAAGGGTGATCAATGAATAAGTTACTCCTCTCGTCTTTCTGTTGGGCAATGATTATAAAAAAAGAAAGTCATAAATTCCCCCAAAAAGAAAAAACAAGCATGATCAATTTACCTAAAATTTACATTGCAAATTGAGTGCCCCTATCTCAATAAAATCCTATTTAGAGACGTGTGTTTAAAAAAAAACCGCTGTTTTTTTTCTGGATATAATGAGTAAACGTTGAAATTTTCAGCCCTCTAGATTCATTGGCGCGGCCTATACGCGTGATACATACATAGCTAGCCAGCCAGACAGACAGACAGGTGACAGTTTAGCTTGACAGTTTCTAACACATACATACACACACACACATGTGCAAACACACACACATAAGTATTCACAGACAACGATACAGTAGTATTTAGCAACAGCTGAATTCCCAGACTCTTGACTTAAGTGGCTAAAATTTGTCCACCTCCTTCACAATTTTTTTTTTTTGCCGTAAAACGGTCTTATCACTTGTTACGGAAACACATTCCGTAGAAGTTAACTTCATTTCTTGTTTTTGCGGTTCTATTCTCCTTTGTTTTGTTTGCTGAAAACTATCTCGGATAAGTGGAAAAACACTTTCTCCATCGGTCCATCTTACTTATCAACCTACCTATCAATTTATCAACCTAAATGAGTATATAAGAATAAATGTTTATGTATTGGGTTATGAAATGTTTGGACTAGTTAGATTACGGAAAGCATAAACAACAAAAACGTTAGATATTTATTCAAAATACGGCCCATTTGAAGCAATAACCTTTTCCTACAATCTTTTAATGATTATATGCCATCTATAAAAGATTACTTTGGTTTAGCGGTCACAAATCTAATGAAAGCACGAATTATGGCTTCCGCATAATTAAATATTTTATTACGGATATAAAGTATAGAATGCTCGAGAGAGATAATTACCAAATCAATCCCAAATCTCTAAGCTTAGACACAGTCTGCCAAGAGGTGTGGGGAGTGGAACTGTCATGGAGTATTTCATTTAATGCATGTGGAACCAATTTTCTGTCTTTGCCCTGGGAAGATGTTATATGGTCGCTGTTGAAGTCTTAAAGTTGTCAGAAAACGTTTGACACGTTATTTGTGGGTCGTTGGCCACTGCTGTTGATAACGCTTCACCATTAAAAGCTGTTTGAGGCATCCTTCAAAGATTATCATTGGTGTCCCCGTTTCCAGAACTAAACCAATTGAAGCAACGCTGAATAGATCGCACTTTTTTGACGCTATCAACAGTTTCTTTGCTGCCTTGTGCCCTTATTTGAAATCGTACTTGAAAATCAGTCCAACTTCTCGGGTAGATACTTTTGCTGTTGATTGATAAAAAATCAATGTACAAGGTTGGCTGTGCTAAGGTCAAACTTCCTGTCTTCATTAAAATCTAAAAGGTAAACAAAACAGAACTAATTTCTCCATCGTATATTTTCCCAAACTGCATATCCCATTTCAACTCCTATATTTGTAATTTCCGTTAATGGGATTTGTAAACTTGAGCAAAAGAGGTCGAGATGAGTTGACTTTTTGAACTTAAGGTGCATTCGTCATCAGTTTTTGTGTCCGGTGTCACTACGTCACTGTTAATCGTGCATGACATCGCTGGTTGTTGGTCGGGTCATTGTCATCTATCATTGTTGTTATATACGAGAATTCAGTCAAAACTCAACAATGGTAGAAGTTTAACAATAACGAAGTATATGTCTATTCACATTGAATCTGTAAAAAAGAAAATTATGTTAATAAATCTCTTCACATTTTAGCATTATTCACCGTGCTATAAAAAAAGACAACCAACAATATACGTTTGTACGGAGATATTTTCTTAATATATAGGTACAAATCATGTCGATTTTCATTTTGGCACACTGTTAGAAGAATCTTAGAATTCTCTCGAGCATCATCATCAGCATTAGCATTTTAGTGTCTGTCGCATGACATAGATCTTCCCCAAGATTCGTCAGACCTCTCTATCGAGGGTGTTGCAGAGGCATTTATTTCTGAAATTATCAAATCCGAACTTGTCTAGTTTGTCTTTTCATCTTACATTTTGTCGGCCCCGGTTTTATATGAGATCTCTGGAGATCCAAGTAGTGAGTCGGCATGTCCAGCACTTGTCTGCCATTCTCGCAACATGATCAAATTAATTTAATTTTTTTTGTGGATTCTAAAATATCTCAGACTTTCGTTTTTTCTCTAATATACTGCGTTGTCTTGTGATCTCTCCCTGTGATGTTGAGCATGATTCTCTCTTGTGTGCGTTGCATGGTTTTCAGTTTGAGGGCTAGTCTTTTGGTTAGCATTGTATGTATTTACTCTTTTGGGGAAAAAGAGACGGTTTTCCGCTTTTAATGGAAATTATGACTGATTATGAAATGTGCATTTTACAATTTTTGCTTTCCAATGTTAATCTAGGAAGTGCAGTGGGCAGCAGTTTCAACATATTGGGAAGCGCAATTTGGAATTTCTGTGCGTAGAGCGAAAAAAAAACATGAATCAATACTGGGTTTTGTTGAGGCTTGACTGATTAATTCTTAATCATACAATACTATTAATTCCGAATCACACAACACTATTATTTACTAATTTTGCAAGAGATTCCATGTTAACTCCACTCAGAGAATGGGTATTTTGGCTTGGTGGATTAGCTTACATTTTTTAATGACACGGAGAACTATGCTGGCGGGAATTCATTTGAACCAACTAAGTCAGACAGGTCAAGGGAAAGGAACTCAACCAAACCTTATTCAATCACACTGCTTCAAAAAAAAAAAATATATATATATACACACACACACACATACCCCCCATATATATATATGTATATATATATATATATATATATATATATATATATATATATATATATATGTATATATATATATATATATATATATATATATATATATATATTTATGTATATATATATTCCCAAATTCTGTAAAAAAAAAAAAAATCATATTCCCAATTTCATTTTTTATAAAAAAAAGAAGAGCTATTTAAAAATCACTCCAAACATACGAACTCCATATTTTACAACCCACCAACCATGATAAAAAATTCTCAACTCAATTCCTGAGCTATGAAAGTGATGAAGTAATTGCATTATTGGTACTAAATTTCACACAAAAAAGAAATCACAAAAAATTAATAAGTGCCTTAAATTCAAGTATCTGTTTCAGAAATAATTTGTTCCTTTACAGATATATTCCTGGATTTAAATCTCTAAATTCTGGTGAAAGTCTGGATTAAGCATTATATCATTATATATTTTGAATAACATTTTTAAAAGTATTCTCGACTCTTTCTAAGAGACTCTGCCTGTCTGTTGATCGGTCGGTAAGTCTTTTCCTGAATTGTTTCTTAGCTGCTCACATCTATTCAAGCTCATGTGATCTGGCAATAATAGCGTTTAAACTGTTCTAAAACTGATTAAACTTGATTTTATCATCTTTTTCGGGGCCGATTTACTTCAAACTTGGTAGAAAGATGTCCTTCAAAAGATGCTTCTTACTTTTAAAATTTTTTTACTCTGAGTCATGTGATCTGGCAAAAATGGCATTTGAACTTTGTGTTTTAAAATCGATTTTCTCAGCAGTTCTAAGTAATATTTACTTGAAACTTGATTGAGAGATGTTTTTTGATAAGATTCCTATTATCTGAAATTATCTCCAACTTAGGATCACACAATCTGGCCATAATATAGTTTTAACTTTATAATGAACGTCAGGATAAACTTTTGGCTCTTTTCATCATAGTAACGGGGCATCAAATGTTAGAGTTATCGAGATTGATCATGGAGTGGAATGATTACGAACCACACATCTAGATATTTCCCCAGTTTTTTTTTTACCTTGTTTTTTTACCTTGTTTTTTCTTTCAATTTCATTTTGTGGTCTGCTGGGACAACGGAATCAATTAACTGACAAGTTTTGTCACCTCTGGCTTTTTGTATCAGTCGCTATGGGAATTCGTCGTTATCATCGTTGTGTCCATTTTCTCAATTGGATAACTTTGCTATTCCTTAATATATTCCAATGAAGCTTTTGGAATCTACCTGGGGTTTTTTTATAGCTGTTTGTTTACGTTATCATTACTTATATAAAACTATAAGTCATTATGCAAAAAAAATTTAACTTTGAAACTAATTACTGAAAATGTATAGTGTTTTAAAGAATCTTATGATCTGATAAAAAATCGGGTATCTCAGAGTTAACGATCTTGATAAACAATTAATTGCTCCCTCTCTCTCTCTCTCTCTCTCTCTCTCTCTATATAT